>PVJX010000198.1:0-269787 GCA_004027295.1 Dolichotis patagonum | reverse complement strand
ATTTTCTTGAGCACCTATCACGTTGAAGACAATGAGCCCAGCATTGTAGGTTGGTTGATACCTGATCCATGTATGAACAGAATCTGTGTTTTGTTCAGGAGGATGAGATCTGGATCCCTAAAAAACAACCCTGTGAGACAGAAGGAAGGACAAGTGACGGTGCCAAGGCTGGGTGCTCCGGGTACTGGGAGGCCCTGCGGGTCTGACTCAGGCTGGCTGTGCACCGAATCCCCGAAGGAGATTGGTGGGAGGTGCAGTGCGGACTTTGGAGAATGTGAATTTCAGCATCTTATATTAGAGACGCTCCATGCAAACTATGCAAATATCCTGATCTAAAACACTTTTGGTTCTGTGAACTTCAGATGAGGGATGGCTCGACCTGTGCAAGAGCCCACGGGTGTGAGGGGCTTTCTCTGCTCTCCTTTCTTCCTTCTGCACCACCTCCCCAGTGTGGTGTTCTCTGTCCTAGTCCCTTCTCTTTGTGCAGAACAGACACTCCTTCAAACCAAGATTTTATCTGTACTGGTAGTAAAACAAGGAAGATAGAAGACAACTTCTTGAAAATCTCAGGGTGCAGCTGAACTGCTGAACATTAAGGCCAGCTGCGCTGTGGTCAGCCTCAAAAGTTAAAATAAAGCATGACACGTGAGCTAATTTTTAAAAAAATAGCCCATTTCTAGACTTAACTGCCATCAAGAAATCAAGCCAACAGGTGGTTAACACCTGAGAATCACATGGAGTCCAATTTGACAGGCAGGCTCCATATTTTATTTATTTATTTGAGATAGGATCTCACTATGCAGTTCAGGCTGGGCTTGAACCTGCTTATATAGCCCAGGCTGGCCTCGAACTCATAGTGATCCTCCTGCCCCAGCATCACGAGTGTTGGGATTACCGGAGTGATGAGCCTCTATGCCTGGCTAAATGTTCTATACTTTAAAAGTAAATCTTTTGCCAGTTGTGGTGGTGCATACTTCTAATTCCAGCACTCTGGGAGCCTGAGGCAGGAGGATCACAAGTTTGAGCTTAGCATGAGCAACTTAGCAACTGAGCCATTGTCTCAAAATTAAAAAAAAAACCTTATAGTTCAAATCTGATGTTTCTATGGCCTGACCCAATAATCTCATAGTAATTTTTTGTCATTCTACTTCTACCTGCAGCGTGGAGATAAAACGTCTTTTTTTTTTTCCTTTACAGACAGGGTGTCTTTATGTAGTTCAGACTGGTCTTGAACTTGCTATGGAGTCCAGGCTGGGCTTGAACTTGTGGCAGTCCTCTTGCCTCAGCCTCCCAGGTGCTGGGATCACAGGCACGTGGCAACATACCTGGCATATAAAAGGTCTTTAGTAATTCTGGTGGCTTCATGTTAGGCACAGTAGCACTTGGCCTGTTAAGAGCTCAAACCACCTTTTGACCCACCATGGTGCCCTGCCTTAAAGTAATATCTTTGTGAGACAGCAGGCAGAGACCACAGGACAAATCTGTGTTTTACTGGAGAGAAAACCTAGTTTTTTTTTAAAAAAGTCCAAGCAACAAAAGTAAGAACTCTTGGCTTTAAATATCTTCACAGAAGCGAATCCACAGACCCCAAACTACCAGTCCACAGCGTAACCCAGTGGTAGAGTCCGGGAGTTGGCAATGTTCGTTTGTTCGTGTTTTAAAGGTCTTCTCCCTCTCGGTACGCTTCTGCGAGCGAGACCCACGGCAGTCACCCTTAGCACAGGGAGGAGGGTGGTGATGGGTGCATAGGTGCACCGGCTGCTCGGAGAATGAGTCAGTCCTGTTTAAGATGTGAGGAAGCTACATCACACAGCAGATTGGTATATATCTGGGGATGCCTGCTAACGCAGAGTTTATGTAAAAATGTGGCCACGGGGGGAGGGACACTTGCTATTTTTGGCTTTAATATATTTGTAATTTCATGATGCGGGTGGAATGGACCAGCTCCCCAGCATTGTGAGGGACAGCATGGGGTGGGCTGAGGCGCTGAGGATGGGGGGCCTGTGCAGATGATGTCATCAGATGAGGAAGCTGCTGACCCCCAGCTGGAGACTGCAGAGCCCTGGCTTCACTCATGCCGCTCCACATCAAGCCCTGAGCAGGGAAAGTGAAAGATGATTCAATTTCCACACTGGGTCACCCCCTCCCTGCTCTGGGTTGCTAGACGTGACAAATTACAAGTGTGGGCATTTGGTGTGAAGTTCTGTCCACTGGGTCTGGGCTGACAGTAGCAGCTCATTTAACTTGTCTCAGATGGGCCAGGAACCAGGGGCCAAAGGCCTGAATGTCTGCAGCTGCAACACGACCCTACCCATAAACCCTTAGAACAAGGAGAACCAGCTGTTAGCCAAGTAGCATCACTACCAGATGGCTTATATAAAACACGAAATATAAACAAACAGGTCTAAAGAAATCTGTCTCTATGTAATTGAAATCTGTGGTCATAGATGTTTTTCCCCTATTTTCTTTTTCTCCTAAATGTGTTCTGGAAGTTCTTCGGTACTGGGGTAAAAGAGAAGAGGACCAATTTTTTGTCATTAATGTCACAATGAATTCTTAACTTACTCTACTTATTTTGGTGTCATTTACATTACTTAAGAGATTATTCTAAACATGTGACAAACATCTTGGTATTTTATAAAATTCCTCAAAAATAGGTGAGTGGAAAATGGATTAATCTTTTAAACTGTGTTTGCAATTGCATCCCTTGGAAAGCTAATGAACATCCTTTTCTCTTTTTATTTTAGGTCTCTTGTTGGTTATAAGGTACAGTGCACAGCATTAGTTAGAGGTGCTTATGTGAACAGCATGTCCGTATTCACAATTACACCCGCACACTAACATCTACACACACCTCCCTTTTCGGTGGTTTAGGCAGCATAAAACACAGCGTCTCGTACCGAAGGGATTTCATTTACAAAAGCAAAATCTGTTATTGTCCTCTTTTTCTCTGGCTTCCCAATGCATTTCTAATGCTTTTTCATAAAGTGTGGCTGCAAATAATCAAGCATGACCACTGACATGCACAAGATTGAGTTTTAGGAACCATTAAATGAGCTCACCCTCGTGGGAAGCCCCTTGCTCAGGCTGGTCTAAAGGTAATTATTCCGCAGTTCCTACCTGTGGTATTACCTTGTCCCTGTATAGTGTTTGAATTTCATACACTGGTAAGGTCAGTTTTTTTATTTTCCTCTGGAAAACTCCAGCTACACGTCTGATCCAGGACCTAATTATAATGTTATATATACTGGCATTTTCATCAGATTCTAAGTGCACAGGTGCTGGCTAAAATAGCTCTTAAAGGTAGATCATAAAATATATGAAACAAAAACAAAAGAGAAGAATTAGGAGAGAAAAATAACCCTTAATAGGTCCCTAAATGAGAGGAGTAATTCCTCTCTGCATAGGTAAGGGCATCTGAACTACATTCACACAGTGTTCCAAGTGTAAGAACCTGGCAGGTCCGCGTCCTGAAAAATCAACAAGCCATAACACTATCAAGTCAGACAGAACTCGCTGTAAACCCGAAGTCCACATCGCCACACTGTCTGTCCTCCGAATGTTCACTCAACTGTTGGTTAAAATAATTACTGCCATTTGCCACCTGCACTGCGAGCCACGGATAAGGGTAAGAACGGAACTTCAGGGACCATGGTATCTGAGGGCTGGAGGTATTTTGCTTACGTATTTTAAACAAATTCAAAAGCTCCATCAACTACCATTCAAAGGCTGAGAATTATATGTGAATCTGTGCCATCCTTGGCTCCATCCAATAAATAACAGAAGAATCTAAAGCTGGCTAAAGGAGATACCATGTTAGTTTAAAATTAGTAAAAGAGGAACAAAGGAGGGAGGAAGGGAGAGGAAATAAAAAAAAAATAGAACTACATACTGTGAAATGAACAAGTTCAGTTAGAATGTTCATCAGGATTTGGAAAATCATAATGCCATCTGCTGCTCTGGACCTCAGAACATTAGGGATCTCGTGGGCCCAGACGCTTCCATTTCCAGGAGGAAGGAAGGACTTACACTCCCTGGAAAGCTACCTCCATTCTGGAACGGAGGCGACACCCCAGCCGATCAGTTTGGAATCGCTTTTGAGAACATTTCGCTGCTTGCATATGCATTTCCGCTGGTTTAGGGAAAATTAACGGCAAGCAAAACGATTACAGCAATTCGGCAGAGAGGCGGCACAGGGCCCCAGCCCGAGCTTCTGGGTAACTGACCCTGGCATCAACTTGGGCTCGGGGTGTGGAGGTCCCACACCATGGTGGATTAAATGAGCATTGTCCTACGGCTGGGTATGACTTCACAATAGAGCAACACATGTTAAATGACAGCAGCCAAAACGGGCCCCACCAGGCAACTGCCCATCCACAGACCGCTATTCAAAGGCCTCCACTACCAAGAAATTAATTCATTAATAATACATCAGGCTTCCTGGACAATTCAAAGGGAAGAACACAAAGCTACTTGTTCAGTGACTGCCTGAAGATGCAGAATTTTTCCTGCTGAAAAGCGCCTCACAAATCTAATTGACTCACTGGAACCAAAGTCATGGGATGTTTATGTTAACAGTTTGGTTAGTAAAAAAGAAGAAATGGAGAAAGTCTACTCGCTGAATTCAGTCAGTGCCACTAGCAAATAATGAAAATAGAGATTTGCAGCTGCAGCTAATAAAATCTGATTTTATATAACTGCATGTTTAAATATTATTTTTATTCTACTTCAAGAGACTTTGTACGTCTTCCAGACTATCAGGAAAAAATCTTTCCTTTAAATTATTTCTTTTGTAACATTTTTTTAAAAAGCTCACTTCTTTCTTATTCCTCCCTCCCAACAACTCATAAATATGAATTAAATATAATTATAAATGAACAGAACATTAACTTTTGGATTACTGCTGTGTTTTGGTAGAATGTTAATATCATTTCTAAAGAAACAGTTATTACCAATACAAAAAAGTAATTACAAAGGAATCCTGGTCTTAATGCTAACCTATTTCCAGTGTTCAAACCAGCCAAACTGCATTAATTTAAACACACTGAACTTTTCAAAGGCAGTATTAGATTTCTAAAGATTGCCTTACATAAAAGAGGAGTATTAGTTTTCAGGCTCCTGAATATATATTCCCAACACTGTGAGACGCAGTTCTAGTTAATAATATTGCAGGAAGCAGGACTATTGTGTGTACCCAATTGCATTAACTTACCGAGTTTCTAATGCTTCATTCACTGACTCATACGAGTTGCAAAGACCATGAAATCCCACTTCATAACCGCCTGTGCACGGCAGTGATTAGTGTGTCGAGAAGCTCTGAGCCAGCATGGGCTGTTGCAGGGCCCAAGCCAGTGGGCTCCCTCTCTCTCGGAGCTTCCTGTGGAAGGAGCAGGCATCCTCCGGGTGCTGGGAGGAGCAGCAGGAAAGTGGGAGATGGTCCTTGTACTTTACACTAACTTCAGAAGCCAGGATCATGGCAAAGTCCCTCCAGCAAAAGACATGAGGGCATTTTCCCCTCTTCAATTGGTAGAAGGCATTTTCTGCACTTTTTGAATTCCAGGGAGGTGCTGCCAGGCAGTCATTCTTACCCACCACTGTGGGTACATGCTATTTTCATAGTCCAAAAGCCTCTCAGTTATCCTATCCAAAATGAATGATTCTGTGGGAAAATTATTTTTTTCTTAAAGATAATAGAGGTCTATGAGACAAATATTTTGTGTTTTAGTAGAAATATTTCTAAAAGGGTCTATGGTCTTCCCTGACAAGTTAAACAGAGTACACTGAACAGAATTCTATGATAGTAACACTTAGGAACTTGAGAGTCATTTGCATAGATAGCAAAACTGAACTAAGTTGTCTTCTTTTATAGCCTTAAAACAAAAACAAAGTTCCTCTGATATGGAAATGTTCAGCTCTCACTTTTTGTTTCCATTAAGTCAACTGCAGTACAGGGGAAGGAGCCTTATTCTGAGCTATGACTCAGTTTTCTCCTCTGTAAAATGGATTGACGCAGAAATGCAAAAGGTCCTAGGCAACACTGTGGGTGCCTGATTGTCTATGCCCTGCTTCATCCCAGATTTCTCCTATGAATCTAGTTACTCACCAGATGGAGTTTATTTCAGCCCTTAAGTATGTTCCAAACATGCTAAGCCTGTCCTAACTAAAGCCTCATGAATTTTCAAGAGAACCACAGTTTCCTTACTCTTCTTCCCTTTCACAACCCACTCAGAGTAATTTTTCTAACACATACATCTGAGTATGTGGATCCTAAGCTTAAACTTGTTTGAACTTTTTCATCCTCCTTTTCCCATAGGCATGGTGCACGGAAATCCTTTGCGATTTGATCCTTGCCACATCTCCACAGCACTTCTACAGGCACCCCAGCCACAACCCCCTCCTGGCGCTCCAAGTCTCTGGTAAGCAGACTCCTACTGGCCCATCTGTCCCCCTTCCTCTGCAAGCCTCTCTGGCTGCCCTGTCTCCGTCACTGAGCTCTCAGCCTTCTATTTCCTCAGCACTTTGTCCATGCTTTTACTGTAGACTTTATATGGCTGCAAACACCATTAAATGCCACATATATGAGGGGTTAAAATGACAGCCAATGTGATTTTTGGAGCGCTCAGGCCATCCAGTTTCACACCGTTTTACACTGACCACACTAGCGAACCTGCTCATTGATCACTCCACCTGTCTACCTTCCTCATTGCAGCAGCAGCTCTTTAACAGTGGCAGTTGTGTCTCATCCATTCTCTGTCCTCAATGTCTAACCCTGAGAATGATACCACAGGCTAGTGGTGATAAATCTACCACATGTGTGCTACAGCCAACATGCAGAGCCCTCTCTATTGGCATGTGAGCCAAGTCATCCTCGATGGCCAGCCACCCAACAATGCCCCAGCGGCCGAACACTCAGGTTAACTGCAGTGTTGGTGTTTTGCAATAAATAACTGGGTCTTGGGTTGCAGTATGGGTACTTGGTATCCAAAAGGTTCTCTATCTCTGCCATAAGCTATTGTCATAGCCTACAAACTAATCTATGGACTCTGGGGCCTTTCGTAGGTGCTGTGGGGAAAGGAGTGGAGATCTAAGTCTCTTGATGTCTCACCAAACCAGAATAGCTTCACTTCATCTATTTTCTATGGAAGGTTCTTGAACAACATACAAGTGTCAGGGCCCTAAGAAATATGTAAAAGTCAATTACTGTGTAAATGACAAGATACAATCTGATTTGCAAATGTCTTAAAATATGACTTTTAGGTAAATCAAAACCACATCTGTTAGGATGCCTAGTATCAAAAAAATGAAAAAATAACAATTGTTAAGGATATGGAGAAAGGGAAACTCTCACACACCATAGGAGTGTATATGGTATTGTGGTCCCTCGAAAAATTAGAACTACTATATGATCCAGCAATACCACTTCTGGGTATACAGCCAAAGGGGATAATTATCCTGAAGGCATCTGCATCTCATATTCACTGCAATACTATTCATAATAAAAGATATGGAAACAAATTAAATGTCACTTGATGAATGAATGGTCAGGAAAACTTGCTGCATGTATGTATGCAACGGAATATTATTCATTCCTAAAAAGAAGATGTAATCACTGCAACAACATGGATTGATCTGGAGGACACTCCCCTGGGGGGCATGAACCAGACACAGAAACACAAATACTGCATGGTCTCATTTACATGTGAAAGTTTAAAATGTCCAATTCCTAGTAACAGTAGGAGCGTGGTTACCATAGGAGGGGCAGGGGAAAAGGGGAGATGCTGGTCAAATTTATAGTTATAAGATAAATAAGTTCTGGAGTAGAGCATGGTGGCTCACACACGTGGTTCCAGCTCTCTGGGAGGCTGAGGCAGGAGGATTACAAGTTTGACCCCAACTTGGGCAACTTAGTGAGGCCATGTCTCAAAAATTGAAAAAAAGTTAGGTATACTTAAATATATGTAATTTCTATTTGAAATCAAATGTTAAAAAGCTGGAAAAATTCTAACTTATATTGCCCAAGGCACATTTGTATTCAAAACTTCTGTGTATCTTTAACTTGCTTTAATGAGTCTCTTATCCATTGTTTTTCCTTGATCAAATGAATCAGCATAAGGAAAAAAAGGTAAAGAGAGAGACATGTGGACTGTTGCCATCTGTCCTGAGTTCACCTAGAATCACTGAATAATGCCAAGGTGCCAGCCAGCAGCAGGAAGGCCACAGCTCCAGGAAGGAGATGTTTGGTCCCCGTGCGGGGCAGTCCTGGCTTTCCGCAAAGGTCTGTAGCTAAGACAAGGGGACTGACAGGAATGTCACAGTATGGACTAGGCAGAGAAGGTGGCCAGCTGAGTGCTAGGCCAGAAGACAGCACAGGGGTGCTTTGCCCTGGGACCTGCGGTGGGTCCTTGAAGAGGAAGTGAGCAGGCTTGCTTAGGGTGGGAACAGACTCTCTTGGAAAACAAAACAGATTCCAAACTAAGAGCCCATTATTACAAATCCCACTTACAAAAGTCTGTTTTCTGCAAGTTTTTATGCCTCTAACCAGAAACTTAATGAAGATGTAAGAAAGCCCCTGCTGTTTACTTGTCTGCCTGGCCAGCATCTGTGCATTGTCACTGTGGCACTAAGGAGTCGTTACGAATTGGGACACTTACCCACCCTCTGGAAACCTGAGCTCCCGAGAGGCTCACAGAGACTACCACTTAGATGTGGTGGCCAGAAGTTTCCTACAGGTGCCCGTAACGTGTCCAGGGCTGGAAGGAGGCAGCTCGGTGAGAAGGGGACAGAGGATTCTGCCATATGAGCTGGGCAGACCAAGAGGTAGCTGGTGCCCTTGTCTCACAGGAGGGTCACAGACAGACAGAAAGTGGATGACAGGAACGGGCACAGAAAGGGAGGAGAAAGAAGCAGGAAAAGTGCCCTTTGTAATAACGTATCTACAAAGTTTCTACACATTTCCTCTCTACCGTTTTTCTAACCGCTCTGCCTCTGCAGAATCATCTTTGAAAAAGTACAGATCTAAGTACGCTAACCCTCCCAGGGATCACCCTGCCCACACCTTGCTTCTTGGTATCTCCCAGGAGGATCTCATCCATGGTGCTTTCCAGTCTTACCTTGGGCCACCCAGTGGTCTCCAGAGGACCCCTGCTTTGGCCCTATGCTGATACTTCCCAATTCTCCCACCAGCAATGCCTGACTATGGCTGCCCAACACCCAGCTCAAACGTCCTTTCCTCTTCAAAGCTGTCTTTGTTGCCGTCCCACCTCTTCCAAGCTTCAGGCCAGTGCAAGGCAGAAACTGAGCACAGCACTGTTTGCATAGCTTTGTTCCAGCTGTTGCTGCACTGAACCCAACCAATCTGACTCAGGACTCTGTCTCCCCCTAGATCATGAAATCATCCAGCGTAGGGATTTATCCCAGCAGGTGGTAGCGATCATGGCCCGAGCAGAAGCTCAGTGTTTGCTGGCATAAATTAAAAAGTGGATTTTTCTGGCAGGCCTAGTCCTACACAAAACGGAATGTGGTTGAGGTTTGTCTTTGCTTTTCCTCTGCTGAGGCCCATCCTACCCAGCTGGGAAGACCTCTGTCCTGCAACACAGCATGTAAGAATAGAGGACATCACGGAGCAACTTGCTTTTCCTGCTTTTACTCGACTTTCTAAAAATAAAATTTATTTATTCAATGTTTGCAGTACTTTATGTTTACAGTGATCTTAGAGTGCAGGTCCACCGGGATGGCTCCCCCTGAAAGGTGATCATTTGTCTCCATGGTAGCTCACCTTTGTCCTATTTCTGATATGTACAGAGCTGGTTAGGAAATACTCTGCTCACTCCACTGGCTTTAAGCAATGCGAATGGGTCTAGCTGAGGCGCTGATGTGTAGCCTTTGAAACAAAGTGACAGGTCAGTGATGCTCTGCCTATAGCTCCCTGCTACAAGGTGAGCTAGGCTGAGAGACACCCGTTGTTGGCTGGGACTAAGCCTTGAAAGAGGCTGTCACTTCCCAGGGCAGAAGGGCCAGGCATCAGAGGTGAAGCAATGGACCAAACACACAGGATACTTCCTCTAACCACTTACGCAGACTTCCCCGAACTTACAGGCCACCTGTCACCGGAATCTGGTGCTCTTGCTCATACCTCCCTCTGCACACTGCAGAGGTGCCACTGTGCCTCCCACCTAGCCCAGCTCAGTACTCACGGGCTTCCCGCCATTCGCACAGCCACTGATCCCTGAGCCACTCCCCTCTTCACCAATTAATAAGCCCGGGTTTGGTCCTGGGTCGTGGCCTTTGTTCTGTTAGCCATTGTTCCCACTGGACTTAGG
Organism: Dolichotis patagonum; assembly: GCA_004027295.1. Lineage (NCBI taxonomy): Eukaryota > Metazoa > Chordata > Mammalia > Rodentia > Caviidae > Dolichotis > Dolichotis patagonum. Next base: position 259,468 of record PVJX010000198.1, on the reverse strand, counting down.
GCCCCCTTGGCTCTTCACAACTGCAAATGTGTCTGTGTCTCTTTATGAGAAGGTGGTAGATAGGAATTTACTTACTAGAATTCCAATAATCTTTCCCTGGGATTACAAATATAAACTCCTCCAGATTGCAATGAGGCCCTGATGACTCCCTATACTTAGAGACTAGGTACCTGTACTTAACATGAACTTTATTTAAAAAACAAACACATTTCACATACAATTCATCCTTTTAAAGTGTATTATCCAGTTCCAAAACATTTCCATCTTCCAGGAAGAAACTGGTAACTGGTAACTGTAAGTCATTCCAAATTCCCCTCACCTTCTTATCTGCTAAGCTACTTTCCATCTCCAAGGATTCTCTGTTGTGGATCTTTCATACAATAAATTTCACACAATACGTGGCTTTCTGTGTCTGATTGCCTTCATTTTTCACATTTCCAAGGTATATTTATGTTGCAGCATGTAGTAACACTTTACTCCTATTTATGGCGGAATAATATTACGTTGTGTAGGGCTATACCACAGTTTTTTCTTATTCATGAGTTGATGAACTTTTACATTTTTTTCTATTTTTTTCCTATGTACATTGTATGAGCTGGGTGCGCTGGTGCACACTTTACTCCCAGCACTCAGGAGGCAGGAGGATTGCCGTGAGTTCGAGACCAGCCTGGGATACAAAGTGAGCTCAAAGCCAGCCTAAACTGCACAGTGAGATTCTGTCTTTAAAAGACAGAAAACAAAACAAAACAAAAAAACCAAACTCTATAAACCTATTTACACTGTATATATATTACTAGTGCATATTAATTTTATAGCATATTGGGCTTAACTAAGGCACTTTTACACACGCATATGTACAAAGCAGATTATTTTTACTTTTCAGCTGTTAGGAATTATGCTATATAACATTAGTGTGTAAATTTTTATGTAGGCATGTATTTTCCAGTTCTCTTGGGCACATACCTAGGAGTGGAGCTGGGTCACATACTGATAATTCTATGTTCAGGTTTTTGATAAACTGCCAAACTGTATTTCATAGCAACTATATCATTCTATATTCCCGTTTACAATTTATTGAGATTTCAATTCCCGTACATACTTGCAAACATTTTCCATTTTTTAAAATTGTAAGGGCCGGGGGTTTAGCTCAGCAGTGTAAGTGCCTGCTTGACAAACGCGAGGTCATGAGTTCAATGCCTGGTACCAAATAAAATAAAATAAAAAAATAAAATAAAATAAAATTATAGCCATCATAGGGCGCATGAAATAGTCTCTCATGGTTTTGACTTAAATTTCCTTAATTAATGATGAACATATTTTGTGTGCTTATTGACCATTTATATAGCTTCTTTGGAGTAATGCTATTGAAATTCTTTATCCATTTTAAAATTGGCTCATTTTTCTTTTTAACCTATTAATGAGTAGTAAGAGTGCTTTATATATTCTGGATACTAGATCTTTATTGGGTATAAGATATGCAAATATTTTCTATCATTCTGTAATTGTCTTTTCACTTTTTTTTTGATACCGGGGACTGAACTCGTGACCTCGTGCTTACGAGGCAGGCACTTATGCCACTGAGCTAGGTCCTCAGCCTGTCTTTTCACTTTCTTGATGGTGCCCTTTGACACACAAAAGTATTAAATTGTGAAGAAGTCCAACTTTTTCTTTACTTGATTATACTTTTGGTATCATGTCTAAAAAATAATTGTCTAATCTAAGGTCACAAAGATTTGGATCTAGGCTTTCAGAGTTCCTTAATTTTAGCTTTTAAATTTAAGTCATTGATCTATTTTGATTTGATTTTTGTGTACGATGAGCTAAAGATCCACATTCATTCTTTTGTATATGGCTAGTCAGCAGTTCCAGTACTATTTGTTGAAAAGAGTAATCTTTTGCCATGGAATCCTCATGACATTTTTTATTAGAAAATAGAAATTTTATATACATGGGTTTATTTCTGAACTTTCAACTGTATTTCCTGTTTATCTTTATTCTACTAAAATATTATCTTGTTTACTGTAATTCTATAGTCACTTTATTTGGAATCATGGAGTATGAGCCCTTCAATTTTGTTTTTTCTCCCATGATGGTTGTAGCTGAGTTTATGGCATGCCCATATAAAATTTAGGATCAATTGCTCTCTTGTAAAAAAAAAAAAAAATCCCATGGAGACTTTGACAGAAGCTACACTGAATTTGCAGATCAATGGGGGAGTACTGCTATCTTAACAATTTTAAGTCTTCCAGTCTGAGAGCACAGGGTGTCTTTCTATTGATATATATTTTAGTTTCCTTCAAGGATATCTTATAATTTTTAGTGTAAAATTTCTTTTTATAAGTTTATTCCCAAGTTTTTGGTTCTTTTGGATTATGTAGGGTTTTCTATATAGAATATCATGGCATCTGGAAATACAGGTTTGTTTTGAATGCTGGGGATTGACCTCAAGGCCTCCTACAAGCTGGGCAAGTGCTCTACCACTGACCTAAAGCCTCAGCCTCTGAAAGTAGTTTTACTGCTTCTCCTCGATCAGCAGGCCCTTTCTTTTTCATGACTAATTGCCCTGCACAGAACCATCAGCCCAGTGCTGAACAGAAGTGGGAAGAGTGGCCATCCTTGTCTTTTCCCAACTGTAGGGTCAAAACGTTCTGTCTTTTACCATTAAGTCTGATGCTGGCTGTGGCTTGGGGTACACACCTCTTATCAGCTTATGCAAGTCATCTTCTGGGCCACATTTGCTGAGTGTCTTCACGATAAAAGGATGTGTTGGATTCTGTCAAATGTTTTTTCTACATCTGTTCAGATGATCATGTGATTTTTGTCCCTTTCTGTTAATATTATATATGACAGTGATTAATTTTCATCTTTTGGAACAACTTTGCATTCCTGGGATAAATCCCACTTGGTTAAGATATAGAGTTTTTCTTTTTGTATTCTGCTGGATTTGGTTTGTTGGTATTTCCTTAAAGGTTCTGCATCTCTACTGCTATGGGATACTGGTCCACAGTTTTCCTTTCCCATGGAGTCTTTACACAACATTTTTTTACTCAAAGCGTCCAGGTAATACTGGCTTCATAGAAGAAGCTGGGAAATGTTTTCTCATCTTCTGTATTTTGGGAGAGCTTGAGAAGAAATGCTATTAATTCTTCTTTAAAGACTTGGTAGGATTCACCAGTAAAGTGATAAGGTCGTAGGCCTTCCTTTGAGGGAAGAGCATGTGTGTGTGTGTGTGTGTGTGTGTGTGTGGGGTGTGCTGGGTTGGATTCTAGGGCTTTACACATGCCAGGCAAGTGTTCTACCTATGAGCTACATCTCCAGCCCTGGTTTTTTTTTTTTTTTTTTGTATCTTTGAGACAGGGTTTTGCTATGCAGTTCAGGCTGGCCTTGAACTCACTTTGTAGCCCACACTGGCCTCCAACTTGCAGCAATCTTCTGCCTCAGACTCTTGAGTGCTGAGATCACAGGTGTGTGCCACTACATCTGGGGATCTGTCTTCTTCTTTATCATAGATACTTACAGCTACTGATTTTCCCTTGAGCACAACTTTGGCTGCATCTCCTAAATTTTGGTATCAGTGCCTTTACTTTTGTTCATCTCAAGGCATTTTTTAATTTCTTGTTTCTTTTTTGTCCCACTGGCTATTTAGGGATGTGTTATTTTCATGTATTTGTAATTTTCCAAATTTCCTTCTATTATTATTTCTGTTTTCCATCCTGGCCCTGTACCCTTGGGCTCCTTGGTCAGCTGTCCATCTGGGTGCCTGTACTGCACTTGCCTCAGTCCTCTATCAAAGGCCCGCTTCTGTGCTCACCATGCTTACAAGGCCCTTCAGGAAGCACAGGACGTGAGCTCTCCTGCAGGTGGCTGGGGAAGCACTGCTCTGGCCGCAACCAAGCCAAGTCCCCCTGCTTCACAGCCGCAGCAGGGTTGCCAACAAATCTGAGTTCTTCACTGGCATCTTCAGCCACCCTTAACTGCACACCTGGCCCAACTAAAGGCTGTTAACTCCTGGAAGTCTGCTATTCCCTGAGCACATCCATACTTTACAAATCTTGTAATTCTAAGAAACTGACACTTTCATAGAGAAGCTACTTCTGATCAGGTATAATACATCACTTAAATAAATTCACTTTTTATGGGTAAAATGAACAAATGAACAGAAGTATAAATCAGAGATTTGCTGATCGTTCTGTTGAGCACCTACAGATGCTAGATAGGAATTTATCTTTTAGCTATGGCTAAAACACATACATACTCAGGGGTAATAACACATTTTTTTGGTTGTCATATTTTAGACAAGCAGAACATTCTGAAACACATCTGTGAACTAAAAAATGATTCAGAAGATAGTTTAAGTGCTTCTGCCTGATATTTATGTTTTTCCCTTCTGAACCCAGGAAAGGAAACAAGTAAATGTCAGCCTTAGGTTCCACAGCACTTGTCCCACACTGAAGGAAAGTGACTCACTGTTCTCTCCCTTCCACAGCTGTGGGCCACCTCAGGACGCAGTCCCTACTCCAGTCATTCCAGTCCTCAGCGATTCAACCCACTGACAGCCTGAGACTTGTGGCCCAGTCACTGCTGCAACACCAGTGTGGCCAGCCTTCCGCTGCCAGCCACCGGGAGCTGAGGCACTGCAGTGTCAGCTGGCTGGGGGCTCCTGAGTCTCAGCATCAGGGTTGGCTGAGGGTGGGGGACAGTAATTCCACTTCCTACTCTGACCCACAGACCGGCCTGCATGCCCTATCTGGAAGCCCAGTTCCCTCTGGGTTCGGAGGCTGTCCTGCCCACGGCCCGCTCCGCTCAGGTGAGTATGGAGTTGGGTGGGTGGCAGACTGCTGGTTGGGTGATGCATGAATGAAGGCAAACCCATCATTTCCCTTCATTATGCCGAGGTATGAGCCTCTGTATCTCTCTCTTCAGAAAGCTGGCTTGGCCTTCCACCTGCCACTTGGACATCTCATTTCACTGAGTACTTAGCTCTGCTCGGTCACCCCCAGCAGCACGATATTGAAGACAGTTGGTTGGATGTCGGGGCCAGGAGGGAGGCAGTCACTGATAAGAACCAAGAGAGCTTGAAGAGGTCAGAGTCCTACCAAAGGGTCCAGGACAATCACCAAGTGGAACTGTGAGCCAGGGAGGGGTGTCAAGCCTGGGGCAAATGCCTCTAAGCACTTCAATAAGTCCGAGAACTTTCCTGAGTGTTAAGGCCAAACACAGAGCCAAACACAGAGGCAAAGTGGTCAGTAAAAGTGCAAAGAATGCAGTAAGCAATTTTTCAGCCCTAGAGGACATCCATACATCAAAGTTAGTTCAGCACCATGTTCATAACAAGTACCTGAGTCGTGCAGAAAAGGTTAAATGTTATTTACCACATTCTGTCAACAGGCTGCCAAGAACAAACACGTTTTAGAGACATTTCTCTCTAAACAATGCAAATTTTCACACAGGTGTCAGAGCTTAAAGAAATACATTTCAGTTGTCCAGACAACAGGGGCCATCTTATCCCTGAAGATAGCAGAGAATTACGGCGGACACACTTGCTTACAGTGAATGGGATTGGGGACTTTGGGAGCACTTGGTTACATAAAGGTCTTTTTGTTTTGTTTGCTTTGCTTTTGGTGATACAGGGGATTGAATCCAGGGCCCTGCGCAAGCTAGGCAGGTGCCCTACCACTGAGTCACATCTCCAGCTTTACATAAGGGTCTTAAGGTAAGTTCTGACTGAAGCACGTCTCAGGCACTAACATCACCTTGAACACATCACTCATCCTGAGCTACCTGGCTCCAAGCCACATGAACTCCACCTACAAATTAAAGTGGGCTGGCTAGGTATCTGATTGGAGCAGAACTCTCCTATGACCTTGAGTGACTGCTGAGTTTTAAAATGTCCTCCAAAAGCTTCCTGTGTGGAAGGCGGCTGGATCATAGAGCATTACACTCATCAGTGGATTCAGCCACTGATGAGTTCATGGCTGAGGGCGCTGTTACCAGGTGGGGCCTGTTGGAGTGGCTCCTTAGGGGTGTGACCTGGAAGGGGGTATTCTTGTCTCCTGTTCTTCCGGGCTCTTTGCTTCCTGGCTGCCACAGGTTGAGCACCTTTCCTTCGCCAGGTCCCTCTGCCAACCCTGTTCCTGCCTTTGAATCAGCTGATCACAGACTGAAACCAAAAGCCAAAATCAGTTGCAGGTGTTACGCATACTTTGTTCAAGTGACTAGGAGGCCACCCAGTGCCTGATCTGTGGTCTAAGTTTCATGGCCATGATTCTTATTCCTTTATTTAGTTTTTGGTGTCTTCTGCATGGACATCTGGTGGCCAGCTCTGGCTCTGTCCTACAATTCTATTCCGACTCCCGGACCAACTCTAATATTTGCCTGTGGCCATTTGGGAACTGAATCTTGCCTCTATTCATCTGGTCTCCCGATTTCACTCTTTGCCAGGCCAAGACAGAAAGCTAAGCTGACTGCTTGCAATAATAAAATGTTACACTGGGCTTTGCTAGAGCTATTTTGTACATGAGTCTAAATATACCTGTCTTGTTTGAATTAGGCTCCTTGGTGTAGTACTTTTTGATCTGGCTTTTCTCTATCAGGAAACAGTATATATTAGCATCAGATGTTCACACCCAGTGAGTAAAATGGTCCAGTTCCTGGCTGGCTATATTCATTCATGAACAGAAGCCCTACAAGTCAATGCAAATGAAGATAGATAGTTAATTGCCCTGTGGGACCTGAACAGTGCGGTGCGGAAGTTCTGACGTTAATATGCAAAGTTACCTAGGAAGCATGAAGATTGTGGGTACCATCCCCAGAATGTCTAATTCAGTGATCTGGACTCAGGATTCCGTACTTTTAACAAAAATCTTAGGCAATTTTGATGTGTTAGTCCTCTGACCACTCTTCTGGGAACACAATTTTCCAGCCCTCGGAAGCCTGCCCCACACAGAGGACAAACACAGGAAATATAGGGTGCCAGCTCTTTCAAGTCACGGTTGACCTTGCCTAAAGTAGGTTATCTGGTGGGTCCTTTCCTAACACTCTTACTGTAAAACATCAGCTTAATTCCAAGATGAATTTAAAAAAAGACAATGTCAATTTTTTAAGCTTCCAAAGGAAAATATTTTCATATTGCTTGGGAGTAAAATAGGATACTAAGTTATATTTTTTCTTTCAACTAAGGAAGAAATGCTATGATTAAAGCTCAGTATGTAAGTGACATTCTACTGTCCTTCATAGAATGTTAGTCTATAAAAGTCTTATGATTTTGCCTAAATTAAGCAAGTACGTTTAAACTAATAGCAACACTGCTACTTTAATCCAGAGAACCTTCACATGAGTTCTCCTGCAACGTGCACGTTATCAGTGAGGAATATCTGTACCTGAATGTTTGAGATCCACAGGAACCCCCCCAAACCACAGCAGGGTCCAGAAACAGAGAGAACTGTATTTCACTGGGTAGGCCACGTTTTCCTGGGTACTTCCCCAGTCAAAACTGGAGTGGGACCTCAGAAAAACTGGTTTAATTAGGAGAATTCTGATGGGGACAGGATGCTTTTGGAATCTAAGATGACAGAAGATACTGATGAGCTGTTAGATCCAGGAGGCCTGTCTGATATCTGAGCTAATGGAGTCTCCATTTGTTTCAGGACGATGCCTTCATGTCTGCACCAATGTGGTTTATGGCTTGCAGGGGATATATGGACTGACGAATGCAACTATTAAGGATGCTAGGGCCCCATTCTTACTGTTATTGCGATATGTGTGTGTGTTTGTTTTTTCCTAGGAGGATCTTTATTTTTTCTCCCAAATCTCATAACTGGTTATGCAGATGTTTAATTGAGAGGAATAACTATGAATTACGGTTTGTTGTTTTTTTCTTTCAAACTTTCCTATCTGAATCATTTACTGCCTTCCCTCTCTATTTACAAGTGTTCTAAATATTATAAAATGAAAGTCCAAAAAATAAACATTGCTAGTAGGCAAGCCCAAGCCCAGATAAGCAAAGTTTTTAAAAAAATGTGAATGTGTCTTAATTGAGAGCCTTGTCTACTATAAGACTGCTAATGTAAAGAAGAAAGGAATTTAAATTCAGAATGAGAAATAGAAAAAGTTAGTTGAGAAAGAAATGCAGGCAGATTAACTCCTGGAAGGCAAAGGTCAATGGAACTTGATGGGCAAGGGTGATCAAGGTAAGACAACTTCAACTGTGAAAATACTAGTTGTTAGCATACTAGAACACACAAGAGGTTAACAAGATGGTCTCAAGGAAATGCCTAATTAGGAAATGAACACTAAACTGTTGATATAGGGCTTTTGAACCTTGTTTTTTTTCATTCTGTTATTTAAGTAAACACAGCAAAGAAGGCAAATTTTACCCAGTTTATGTTTGGGGTTCAACTCTGACCTTTCCGTAGTGAATGACTGTAAATATCTGCTATGGAAAAAATGATACTGCTTTAATTTCCAGCTCCATCCCCATCTGGCAGGGGCAAGGAACAATTAATATTCCCATGTTTTGTCTTTAGGGCCTGTGACACCCCTGGGGACCAGCCTGTGGGACAGTTTGTCTTTGCAAGGATTCTTGGCTAGAATCAGGCAAGCAGGATTCAGGACAAGGCCAGTTCACGTAGCACAGCTCAAAGCATACAACACAACTTGCTCCGAGGATGTTGGGCATTGTGCTTCATTAGGAAACAAAATATAAGCTTTCCACACCATTAGGAATGACTTTAGGAGTGAAAGCACATAAGACGATGCCTCACCTCATCAACAATGCACTGCAGAAGCTGGAGAGGCTGCAATGGAAAAGAAGAGAGGAAAAAGTATTAGCCCACATGCAATGTCTTTACAGTGGAGTGGAAAGAAAAAATCATTAATGCAATAAAATATAGCAAGATTAATCAACAACAGCAAACTCTTATAAAAACATTGATGCTCAGGATGTTCTATTATTTCTAATGGTACCTAATCTAATACAGGCAGTTAAAGGTTTGCATTTTCTTCAAAATGCAATTTGCTAAGTTTAAAACAAGGCATTCAAGCATGCAAAGGAAGCAGCCATCAGGAAAAAGAAAAGTGAATTTTTTTCTGAACTCATAAAGCTTACCATTAAAGATCCCTGGTTTTTCTGAATCTGAAAAAAGGCAATATGTAATTAGCATGTCATAATCAAAATGACTCACTTGGACACATTATGATCACTGAGAGAAAATTATTGCATTGCTGGTGGCAATCTGTGGGCATGTGTTAACACAATTTACATAATGAAAATACACAAATGTTAATAGCTCGCTTCTCATTTATAGGCGAAAGTCAGCAGAATGTTAATTTCACACAACACTTTTTAGTACCCTCCAGGTTGTATTAGAATAGGGAGAAAAACCATAATCCATTTCAAAAGGCTGTTTACGATTCAGATATAAATAATGTTTTATATTGCTAGATTGTGAACACTGGGCTTAATGTTGCAATCATTGCTAATGTTATGAAGCTCACTCTTTTTAAATTAAAAACCGATTTATTTAAAATTGAAATTAAATCATAGTCAGAAATTAGAATTTTGGATTCCTGCCAATGTGTGCTCACAATCCCCTATTTTGTGAGGAAAACTTTAATTATGTGGTTGAAGTATTCGCCTCTAACTTAGGAGAGGGGCAAAACTCTACCTTTTCCAAAGTACCTACAACTTGTTTCCAGGGTTGCAAGGCTCTCTGGGAAAATCAAATTCATGCAAGTTTTATGCTATTTTTCTGTGAGTGGGAGCAGAGACCAGAGTGTCTGTTCCTAATTGACATGCTGAGGGCAGGCTGCTCACCACCACCACTAATAACCCATATCTCTCAGAAAACTACCAAAATGTGGCAAGATTAATAAGTCATCAATTTAGTAATTAAAATATTGAACACTCTAATCCTTTCCCCAAATGTCTACAGTTATTACACATTCAGTGAAGATGGAGTCTCCATTACTTAATGTTCTAAGTAGGAAATCTTTAGGAACCAAATATTACTATTGATGGGCCAATTATTTCCTGGGACACATGAGCTCCAACCGGCTTATAAAACACAAGGAAACTTGCATTAGTCTCTTTTATATTTTTAATGGTTCTTTTATAAGTTCTTTCCTACACACAGTGTCATCTGATATGCATAACCATCCAGAGGTATTTGGGGATGCCTCTGTATTTTGTGAGGGGCAAACCAAGCATCTCGGAGAATGGAGTAGGTAAGGGCAAGGCTAGGCATGGTGGTTCTGGGGCTTCTCCACTGTGCCTTTCCCTCTGGCATCTGTACCACCCTGCCCATGATCATCACAACACTTAAAACAACAGGATTCATGCACACTGGATTCACATACATTGATGCCTTGCATGGTATGGTTGCTAAATGATCAATCTTGGTAAGGTGGTCTGGAGCATGTGAGCATTTCTTTTACAACCACCTGGCTAAGAAGCAAACCCTTCCACCTAGTGCTTGGATGTTCTTAAAGTGCCTTCTCATAGAGTTTCTCGGCTGTCTACACTGCTCACTCATGGTCTCCTCTATGGCTGCCTGGCTCTTGGTCAACACTGATAAAATTCCTACTTTATGTTGTCCTGAATATCCTGGCCCCTACAGTCAATGAGACTACCTGACAAGGCTCTGCAGGTGACTATTCATACCATGTGGGGAGGCAGAGCTGTTCACCACCTTAAGTTAAGGGATATAGTAATAAGCCATACCACCTTTACAAAAGCCTTGATAGGTAATTCTCCTATGAGATGAGACACCTACCTATGGTGTTTGCTTTCATTTATTTATTCCTTCATTTTCTACACACATGTGGGCACTACCCCCTCCAGTTTTTGTCAGATACATCTTTTTTTTTTTTTTTTTTTTGACAGAGTCTTGTTAGGTAGTGCAGGCCAGCCTTGAACTCACTTATGTAGCCCAGACTGGCCTCACACTCACGGTGATCCTCTTGCCTCACCCTCCTGAGTGCTGGGATTACAGGTATGCACCACCGTGCCTGGTGATAAAGCTTTTTTAATGGGAGAGTTATTTGTAATGAGCAAAGAATTAGAAATCTATTTTTGACATCAAGGAACGTATTTGTCAAAAATTTCCAAGTGCTGGGAGATTTATAAAATTCTCTGGGGAAAATGTGTGGCAAAAATTCTAAGAGACGTTTGGAAATGAATTCAGGAATGGATTATGAGGCACTGTTCGCCAGTACCATGAGTAGTGTGAACTGACTGGGTCACACTCCTTTATGAATTGAGATCTTACAGGTCTCCACCTTGCTCTGTTCTGAGGGTTAAAAGCAGACTAACTTCAAGACAACTTAAAATTGTACTATTTCAACATTTGCTCTTTACTACAAGAAAGATACAGCGATATCACAGTCCTTTTTGTGACCCTATAACTGCACCGTTTTGCCTGGGTTGTTAAAGAGAGATGTTGCTACCAACCTTTATTACATAGTTTTGATAGCAACATATTACATGCAACCATCTTCATAAATTTTGTATTAAGGTAGCAGTGCCAGTACCTGAAATTGATTCAAAACGCTTAAGACACTCAATTACTTTTTAACACTGTTACCCAATGCTGTGACTTATACCTTCTATTTCACAAGAATCTGATGATGCAACATCATTGTAATTGATTCATTTTCTCAATTAAATAAAGCTACTGTGCTTTTCTTTATATGGTTGCCACACAGACCATAGAATTAGATGTATTAGCTCTTTTCCCTGTCTCAGATATATTGCCTTAAAGGCTGTATTCTGTTCCTCTGTTAATTCCACTGGAAAATTTAATGCCACAGTCATATTTTTTAAATTCTGAACTGCCACGCGGCCGACTGTATTTATATTAGGCATATTTTTCACAGCTAAACTCTTTGTTGTTTACCTTTTTCAAGATCACATTACTGTACGGGTGCAGCAACCATAAAACAGATCCAAACAAAGTCAACCTCTAGTCACTGCTTCTGCGCTTGCACACAGTTCATGAAAAAGAGGAGCCCCGGTTTAACTGCACATTAAAAGTGGTACTAAGGGTAGGCAATATAACATGTTAGCTTCCTGCATGCCTATCTGTATTCTGGGTCTGCCTTCCCCACGCTGGCTGTGAGGGCAGAGTTCAGAGGAACACAGTGCCGTGGTTAGGGCTGATGTATTGCCTGCACCTCACAACACATGAAATGCTGTTTATAGCTAACTTCTCAAGTTCACATGCTTGCTTGTACATTTTCCTTGCATTGAGTGGTTTCTGTGTCTAACCAGTACTTTGGGGCAATGAACAGAACAATAATTGCTCCAGATCTACATTTTGCTAAGCAGTTTCTAAAACTGCAGCATTTGATACACAAATTAGATGAACCTCTCCCCTCTACCAAGGACAGTTTTTTTTTCTTTCATCAGCTGTTATAGACAAGATTTAAAGCCACCCTAATAGGACAGTTATGCTGTGTTCAAATAGGGAAGAAGGGTTTCATGAAAGGAGCTACAAACACCAGTTTGTTTGTTATTGCATTAACATCTATTATCTATTTCTTTGCAAAGACTGTACAGTAGGCTATTTAGAAGCTTCTATAATATGAAAATCTTGAAAATGATTCCAGAGGGGGAACTGTCAACACCAAAAGTTTGCTTGTGGGGTTTCAACTATTCGTTCAATGGTGTTGGCGATAAAAAGCAATCGTGGAGCCTTTATTTTATGCTTCCCTGTCTTAGAGGTCCTTTTTATACACAATGCTAAGAGAGACCTTGCTACAGGCCCCGTTATATTACATTCAGAGGCATAATCAGAAAGCTAAAATAGATCCACCTATGGAACTTAGAGAAGACACCAATGGTAGCTTTCATTTTCTCTTTTACTCTCTGAAATTATGGCTTGCCCTGCAGCTCTTGTCGGAGAGATTTATGTGTGACCTAGGTCAGATCTTCCAATAGCAGTTGACAAATATTCTCTTTACATATTTACTGCTTTTCAAGCTTGTGTTATTTTCTCTTAAACAGAAAAAGGCAATACAAAATTACACCATTTGGTTGGAATTTTAAAAGAGTATCATTTTCATTTGTTGCACTAGTAGCATTATATTCTAGCTTTCAATATAGAACTCTCTGTTCTCCCATCCCCTACCTATTAACTTGAAATTTGTGGAGCTGTAGCTATGCTGCAAAGATTTTCTTTTTAAATTTGATGTATTAAGCTATACTCCTGGATAAATATAAGTGAGGATTATGGTAAACTGGGGCTTTTGTGTTCTAAATGAATGATTATGACCTGAAGAACTCTGCAAATGGAAAGGACCTCAGAGATGCTCTGCTTCAACCTTACTGACTTTGCCATTAAGGCAACTGAGGCTCAGAGTGGTCCAGTGTCCAAGTACAGAGAGCCTGGCTTGACACTGGCCCTGGAAGCTGTGTGCTGGGGAAGATGCATGCCCTGGGGAACTGGCCAGACCCCGTGGCCTGGGACGTCTCCTCCCTTTCCTGGGGCTCAGGGTTGTGGTCTGCGATGTGAAGGGATGAGCCGCCAGGGGAGCCTGAAGTCTAGAATCTCCCACTCAGAAGCCTTGCTTCTTCTACTAAAGGAGACAAGGTGATGGTATAGGCGCTAAACTGTAGGGATGCTCTACTTTAATCCTATATAACCTGCCAAAACAGAGGGTCCCAAGTGAAAAAGCCTCTGGTGAGGGGGGAGGAAAATCACTTCCACATGCTTTATACCCAATGCCTTGTGCCATGAACCTAAGAGTTTCCAAATGATTGTTTGATTAAAGAAGGAACAGGCTTAAATTTATCCTGCCTAACAACAAATGGGAATGTTGATAAGGCGGTGTTTTTATTGAATGCTGCATGACACATTATTTCTAATAATATGCACAAGTAGAACCCGCTTGCCTTACCCTGGCCCCCTGTCAATCGGCCTCTGTCCTTATTCAACTTCTTGCATGCCTAGGAGTCTGTCTTACACAGAATCAAAAACAGAGGCAGGTAGTAAGAGGACAGCTGGCAGCTACTGAACAGACTGTAAAAACCTCTCAGATTCCCACTCACCGGCGGCTCCTCTCTGGTCACACCGCAGACTCCAGCTGGCGTGCTATATGCAGGAGTGACCAGTTTTGAAAAGCAAGAGGTAGAAATTCCTGAATTTAGAAAACAGCTGGGTGGAATGGAAAGGCTCTAAGATGCCCAGAGAAGAGCACAGCTCAGATAGGACCAGGCAAAAAATCATCACAGCCATAAATTAGATCACTTGGCTCCCACTGCTTCCCGAGTATCAAGGACAAGGCATTTTCACACAAAATACAACAGCTGGAGCATCAAGGTACGGTGCAACATTACTCATTTGCTGGGCCTGCCAGTCATGAGTGGGGGAAAAAGGATCAGCTTGCCAGTCTGTGCTCCCTTACCTTTCATGTGTTTAAAACTGATGAAGCTCACATCCTGCCCCACATGCACGCACAGGAGCCACTGTAAATCCTCCTCTGGGAAAATATACACTTTGATTTTGTGAGAAAAGTGGGGACTCAGAATTGCAATTCAAAATAATCAATGTGAATTACAAACAATTAATCTTTCTACCAATGGTATAAGGTCTGGCTGGATACTTTTCTTTTGAAAACTTCAGATATTCGCTGTGTCAAATATTTCTTCTTCTTTTTTTTTCTTTTGTTCCCAAGAAGGGTGATCTTATGTTAGAATCCAGTGTAAGAAAATCGATTGTGTGTGTGGAGGTGGGGAAGAGATGGTGATGAAGGCGGCCTGTGGACTACTCTGTCCTTTATGGTTAAATCAATCTGCTACGACAAAAATTTAAAGCATCCCAGTGTCTGGAAGGGCTTCGAGAGCAATCATTTAGTTTGCATCTCAGCTTCAACCCTCCCCATGCCACAGAACCCTGAGTGATGCTGGAGTCCCCAGTCCACCTTGCCCAAGGGAAAAGTTTGCTTCATAATATTCTTGACAGGCACCATGTCTTTGCTAGAAGACTTCCAATGATGGGATTCCAATGATTCTGTGTTGGGAAGCTCATATTGCTGGAAAGCTCATTATTATTTTAGATCTAAATATTTTAGATCCCATGAGATGTGCCTGTCATTTTGGAGCTGTGATGAATATATCCAATGTCAGCTCTTTACATATTTGAAGATAGCTATCATAACTTTTCATTGTCTTTTTTCCTGAATAAGCACCTGCTGCTTTCTTCCTTATGACCAGGTGCTATTTTGGATGCCCTCCGTTCTTTGCTCTAGTACAGATACTCCCAAAGACATTCCCCAATCAGCCACATGCTTCCTGGGCAGGTGACTTCCTGCACAGGTACAGGGTGTGGCATGGTTTCACATTCTCTACCACTGTGGTCACCTTCCTCTGAACACGCGACCATGCATGTATAGCAGTTGTCTCCCCTTAGCCACGGGGCTAGGTTCCAAGCCCCTCAGTGGATGCCTGAAACTTCGATAGTGCTGACCCTACAAGCATTTATCCCGCATTTATGTACCCATGATCAACCTTCACCATTTCACTCAAAGGAAGCATTTTATGGCTTCTCCTTAGCACATCTGAATCACTGGCATCACTAACTATGTACTTTGGGGCTATGACTAAGTAAAATAAGAGCTACCTGAACACAGTATGTGATACCAAGACAAGCGATTTGATAACCTAGTTACTCAGTGACTAACGGGCAGGTAGTGTATGCAACACAAACACGTACACTAGACAAAGGGACTGACATGAGGTTTTCTCAGGCTACTCATAATGGCATACAATTTAAAGCTTATTTATTTCTGGAATTTTCCAGTTAATATTTTTGGACCCTACTTGACCTGGGCAGGTAACCAAAACTGCAAAAAGCAAAATTGTGGGTTAGTGGGAAACACTGTATGATCTTCACCTACCCCACTTTTTTGGGGGGCCACACTTTTGCACTGACTGGCTGCAGCCACCTTGATCTGGACACTATATACTAAAGGGAGAAACTCAGAAGCTAAATGCGCATTCCTGTTTTGAAGCTGCACTGCACAGCTGGGCTCGACTATGAGAAAACAGAGAAAGAAAAAACACTGACAAATTAATTTTGCTTTTACGTGCTCTTCTATTTCTTTATGTGTCTCCTGCTGACACAACGTTCAAGAGTCAAAATGTGTGTCTGAAAAATGCGGCTGTGGAAGGCAGACGGGACGGCAGAGGTTGCTGCTGTCTGTTCTCTCCTCTGCACGCAGGTGGAGACCACATCAGCCTTTGTTTGGCTGGCTGAGGAGAGGCCTGTCCAACGCGGAAGCAGCATCAGAGGCTCTGGGGTCTGAAAGGATCTCCAGGGCTTTTCATGAACCCAGCTCTCTGCTTCCCGGGTCCTGCTGTGCTTTCCTCACTGCGCCCATGTGATGGCCTGCAGTCTGAGTTCACCCGATGAAAGGAAGCCTCTATCCTTGTCCCAGGCTGCCCTGCCGACACTCCAGAGCTGCAAGACTTCCTGCCAAGTGCCCGTCATTAAGTGGTGACGTCGGCTGGGCAGGGTTGGGAGCACAGGTCATGGAAGAAAGGAAGGGATGAAACTGTAAACCGAAAGCCCCAGGAGGTGGACTGACCGGATTCCTCCTCATTGCAAAAGCTGCTTTGCCAGCATGCAAAAAAGTAAATGTGAGTCCGATACAGGCTGCACAAATTCCATGTACCTTTACCAAATGCTTACGCTGTGGCTGTACTAGATTCTAGAACCCATAAAGATAGATAAAATTGCTGGTCTATGAAAAATAAGTACCTTTTTTTCTTCTGGTCTTTTTTTGAGACAGGGTTTCACTATGCAGTTCAGGCTGGTCTTGAGTTCACTTTGTAACACAGGCTGGTCTCAAACTTGGAATGATCCTCCTGCCTCAGTCCCCTGAGTGCTGGGATTACAGGTGTGTACCACCACTTCCGGCTACAAGTGTCTTCTTTAAAGTCCCTGAAACTTAGTAGAAGAGCTGTGACCAAAGCACAGGGCTTGCATTCTTCCTTATGCCCCACAGGATTTGGACAAAACATAGACTCTGGACAAGTGCTTCCTTCCCTCGGGCTCCACACATTTCTGAAACATTTTCCTCCGCCCCTTGCCCTCAAGCAACATCTCTAGGTGCTGCAAGAAAACTTGTTTCTTGGGCCGAGGGTCTAAGTATTCTTTGTGTGTGTGTGTGTGTGTGTGTGTGTGTGTGTGTGTGTGTGTGTGTGTTTCCTTTAAACCACTATATATTTGACAACAGTGTTTGGCCTACTGAGAGCTGAGACAAGTTGCAACTGCAGCCAATTGACAGTTCACACAGGATGAGGAAGGGATGATCTTAAATACAGTCACACAGAGCCTTGTTAATTCACATGTGCTTTACTGGCTGGACTGTAAATGAATTAAAAATAGGTTAAAGAAAGGAAGTCAAGGATCCAGAATGAACTAGATAAAATCTGACTTTTGTTTCAGAGTTCTGGTTTATTCTTTTCCTATTCTGATAGAAGTAAATCAGGTTTTAATAAACTCCAAGGGAGAACTCATGGTTCAGCATGTTTCAGACCCTACTGACCGAATAAACCACAGTTCCAATGAGCAGTCATATAGGTCCATTAAAAGATGCCCAGATGAAAGCAGAGGTGCCCCGCATGTGTGTCTGCGAGTGCACACATGCTCGGCAGTGGGCAGGGTGGACTCACATCGCCCAGAGCTCCGCAGATCACGGATCTAGGACACCTTTGTCATCTGTTGGATGCACAGGCTCAGGCTGCTATAAGAGAAGCCAGGACAGTAACTTGGGGTAGCACTCTGAGCACTGTACAGATAGAAGCCATACAGGACAATGACTTACAGTATCGCCTGTTAGGTGTGCCATTTGCCCCTGGTCCCTCTGGCCTGAGTCACAAAGTGCTTCTGGCTGCCTGGCTACCAAGGAGGCAGAGAGCTGCCCGAGGGCCTAGGCTGGAGGGAGGTCTCTGGCCAGGAACTGTGTTGTTTACAGTATTTTATCAAACTACAAGTAGAGCCCGGTCAAGGTCTCTTCATGCCCACAGTGCTCACTGTAACCTCTTTCTGAAAACCAAATGAAACAAGACAAGCCACATGGACCACTCCGGTTTGTCTTCCTCAGAGCCTACAGCTTCACTGTCCCCTTCACAAGGTGATTCATCTGAAGCTTTTCTTTCCTTCTCACCACGGTGATCTCCATCCATAGACCCTGCGGTTCAGACGTACAGGGTCCACACTTGGCTCCAATTGGCTGCTTTGGTTTCCCACAATCCCTCGGAGGTAACACCTTGCCTCTGTAAACAAGCTGCCCCCTTCCTGGCTCCTAGAGGAGCCTGGGACGTTCTTTCTACTTGGTGTGTTCTGGCATTCTCCAAATTGCATCAGCTCTTTGCTCCTTTTAGGCAACTCATTGATTTTTCAATGAACTTAGCTTGTTTGTTTTATTGGCACTGAAGAGGGTTGGGTGTTTAGCAACATTAACATTTTAGTTGAGGAAGAATTCCCAAGCCCTCCAGGCATTAATCCAGAACTGTTAAAACATCTAAAAAGTAATCTTTGCTCAAACAAAGCTTGGTCAGGTCTGCCCCTTTAACTCAGATGCCAATGACCCACCAGCCCCAAATCTACACAAGTTTCCTATGCTGAATGGGGATAGATAAAGCACTGGAGTACAGTAAAAGTTGATGTGTTTGTTGTTACTGCTACTACGGCTTTTGAGGGCCACAATTTCCCTGGGGAATCCATATCCAGCTGGCAATTACCTGGCAGGCACAGTGCATCCTGGGGCAGTAACTTCCATCTTTGTAGACAACAGTTGGAGGCAGTACCTGAGTGGATGGTGTGTAAAATAAGGACTGTCACTGGGGCTCAGAGCTTCTGGGTACCTCATCTCATCTTCTCCCCACATCGTCCACTAGGGAGAGAAGACCACTGAACAGGAAGTGGGAGACAGTCTGATCCTGCCACAGAATTCCTAATAATTGTGCGAGTCAATGGCTGTGGACTCCCACTTCCTTCTCAGTAAAATAAGAGCTAGATCAGATCATTGTAAAACCCTTCTTCACATCCTGAGATTCCAGGACTCCAGAGGGAAGCTGACTGGCAAATAAAACCACATCCTAGGGGAGCAGGAGAGCTCTGGATCACAGATCTAGGAGGGACAGAAGATGGCAGAGTTGCCCCCAGGTAGCCAGACTGTATGCCAAGTTCATTAAATCTCTGAACTTCAATCCTACTTCTGTGCTACGCTGATTATTTAAAATCTGCAAAATTATAAGTTTAGTCCCCAGTTCCTGTACTAAAAATGACTAAATTCTGTATATAACTCTGTATGGTATGATTGTGAATGATAAATTATAACAACAACAATGAAAGGACTGTAAAGGAAGGCTCTTGTGGGATCAGACAAGTAATTCATTTTAGTCCTAGCTGGCATGAGACACAGTCATATATTTTCAGGCTTACATAGGTAAATCCCTGAAGTGCTCTCTGGAAATATAAATAATACTACTATTACCTTGCTCTTGTTTTTTTCAAAGTGCCTTCGTAGGTGTTGGCTCATTTGATCATGACAATGCCTCCCCAATCAGTCTAGAAAATGTCCTAGGCTGTGCCAAGCTGAGTTCATAGGGTGGCAGGGCAGCCCTCAGAGGCCCGGGCCAAGGGCCCTTGGGGCAGGGACCTTGAACCTCAAGGACTTACAATCCTAGGCTGGTATCCAGCCATTCCAAAGGTAGTCATGAAACCCTCTAACCTGTTTTCTTTATCTGGTCTCTGCTACATGTGCCTTCTCCATCCTGACACACTTCTTTCCTTCTCTCCCTTTTCTTATTTCCTATGATGTTGCCTTAAAAGTCACCTAGGGAAACTGCTAACCTGTTGGGGAAGGTGAAAGTAGCAATGGTAGTACCATCCATGCTAAAGTACTAATAGGATGCCAAACACAATCTCCTGTTTCAGACCTTCACCTCTTTCCGGTTTTACCACCTTTTGATTTGAGAGCCTAGACCAATGGCCATCAGCTCTCGAGCCAAATCAGCCTGGCATCACCCCAGTAGCCAAGTATCAGGTTTAACTGCAATGTTGGCACCTTGTGAAAAATAAGTGGCTTACGGGTTGCACTTTGGGCACTTATCTCTAAAAGGGCTGCCATCACTGGTCTAGATTCATCTTCTCCACCCTTCTAGCCAGTGACACCTTGGCATCCCAATGTGAGCTGACCACTCTCCCCTCTCAGCAGAGGCAGTATTTCAGCTCCTGGAGGTGCCTTCTCATCAACTGCCATCTGTTGGTTTTGTGTTTTTCTTCCTGCTGAATTGAACTCTAAGAAACGACCTGCCTGTTTCATCCTGTGCTCCAGGGTTCTGCACAGTGCCAAGCTCGGAGCAGGGGCTCAATAACAAAGAAATACGGAATTAAGTTGAGATGTATGGCATACGGTAGTTTACTTGAGATGGGGCTATCCTAGCAAACCAAGTTGGAGTTGGTACTTTAAAGACAGGCATTACTACCCTGGCTGGCTACATACATATCCTGGAAACACAGATAAGATATTTATCTTTAATGGAAATTAGACTTCTATGCTACTTATGCTTTGAATATAGCTAATTTCTCTTCCATTTCTGCTGTATTTTAAGGAAAAACTCGGAACTCACTTCATGTTTTTGGCAGAGGCTGAACAAATAAAATGACAGATAAGCTGATGTGGATATTGGGAGTAGAAATTGGCACTAGCAATTAAAAAATTCCTGGGAAGAAGCAAAGGTGTACAAATGAACATCTCTGTATCACTTAAATTTAACTTTGCCTTTATGGAATATAAATCTGATTGCCTGGCTTGGCATATCAGTAGCAGAGCTTGGGACTTAAGCTCATTAGGACAGTACATGAAGTCCTGGTTCAATCCCTGGTACCAAAACACCTCAATAAACAATAAAGTAAATTAAGAAGAAATACTGGTGCATTTTAAGTATTCATATCTTACATAGTGAGGATAAATATAAACAATGAATGAGACATTTAGGCTAGAAATCTGGGTAAAAAATTGCAAGTATATATTTGTTGGCCAATTAAAGTCAAATGCCAAGGACTTGGGGCAATTATCCACTGCTACTTTTCCTTCGTTACAGACCTCATACAAAACACTGGATACATACAATTTACATAAATCCTTGATGTTGTGAACGTCAGAAAGTTCATGCAACAAAGGACAGTTTCTAAATATCTTTTTTCAGTGGGCAAATTTTTTAGGTATTTTGCATTTCTAGATATGATTAGGTATATTACTTACTATATCAAAACAATGATATTTACAGTCTGAATTTAATATCAAAGTTAAAACAGTATTAAAGTTAGAATTAGTAACAATATACTTGTAAAGGTTTTTAAAACATGAATAAAAATTAAGTGTAAAAATGCCAGTATTTTGACATTAGCGTCTGAAAAGTATTTAATGATTTTAAATAGTTTTAAGAATATCAGATTTACATTCTGTTTAGAGTAAAACAAATATTCTGGCCAGGGAATAACTTATTAGTACAAAATAAACGAATGTTTAAAAGACAGTCTGCCAATTAGAAGAACCAAGAAACAAAACCCACACATTTAAATTGCAGGCTTCCAAGCCAAGTTAAACAAAATATTTTCCCCTTGACAAGCTGCTTACATTTAAATGAAAACAGGGCAAATCTGGTCAATAATATGGATTGCATACGATAAAAAAGACCTTAGATCATGTTAATGCAAGGATCAGAAAGCAGTAACTTCAATTAAAACCACCCAATTATTTAGCAAACTTTCAGATACAGCAAATAAATTAACCTGTTTTAAATGCAAGTGCTCAGATAAGTACCTTTCTGACCTATGAGTAAGTCTCGTGAGCAGCACAGATTCTGCTGAAGCAAACAAAAGCCCCCAAATCAAAAAGCACTGGCAAAACTTATTTTCTTGGTTAGTAGCAGGATTCTGAAGCAAGTGCCACCTACAGCTCCTCGTGTTCTCCAACGTGTGACGTACAGCGGTGAACACACACTTCTCTTACTCAAAAACAGCCAGGTGTCTGTGCGTCACAGTCGCATGTTTCCATCTCTGTATTACCTCATGAAGACCAGCCACTGTACCATCAGGAATGCTACTCTCACACTGGAAATCTTCTGTTCTTTACTTATATTTAACTTGTGTTGGGGTTTAAGAATGCCTTTTTATTGGGACAAGTAATATGTCATCATTTTGCTCAGCTAACAACCCTGACAGCCCCGTCTTCTTGAATTAAGAATGGTAGATCACTGCTTCTCGTACACAGGTGGCAAAAGCCAGCAGGATAGATGAGACTTGACCAACTGGTAGTCAAGGTTTCTAATTCCTAAGATTCCATACTTTCCTTTTACTTAGGCCTTAATTATTCTATTTGGCAAGATGATGGCATATTTTTTTCAATGAAAGTGATCTTCTCTAGAGTGCAATATTTATTTGACAGCCATTCTTATGTATTTTTAACAAATAACATCACTATTCACTATTTCTCTTATCTTTTTGATCTTTTTTACTACTTATCATCTTCTTTATTTGAAACAGATTTTTAACAGATAATCTTGATCATTACAACAATATCTTGCTTGCATTTTATTCAAATAATTCTTAAAAACAGCTTAAAAAGCCGTTTGGAATAACATCAAGCTTGCCATCAATCAAACGAAAAAATTCCGCTGGCGGTTGTATAAACATCAGATCAAGTCTGATGTCTTCAAGGATTTCAGAGTGAACCATAAAAAACTCCATTAACTTCTGACAAAGAATGCAAATTAATCACAACATGGGGTGAAATGAAATTAAAGGCTCTTTTCTAATCAATGACAAGGCAGGATGAAATATTTGTTACTCTCTCTGCACTTGGGCTGCCTAGGACGTCCGCACTCCCCTCACAGAGCCCCAAATGGAAGGTGTGAGTAAGGATTCGCCCACAGTCACCGTGCGTGGCCCTCCTCCCCTCCCCCAGCGCTATCTGCTCACAAGTCCTGGAGATTCACAAAACACACTAATCATCCGAATCTCAGGTGCATCCAATTTGTTATTCACACTCTTCCATGCCAATGAAAAGCCTGGCGCAGACAGATGCACCAGGAACCCTAAATGACAGTTTTGGCCTCCGGAAGTACGATCACTACAGCAAAATCTAGTACAGCCTCCAGGTGAAATGTCTGGAGCTCCATATGGAGCAGGGAAAATTAACAACAAGATGAAAATCACTGCAGCAGCAGGGAGTCGGAATTTTTGAAAAAAAAAATGAAATTTAAAGATGAAGAAAGAGAAGTAATAAATTAATGGGGTGTGAAAACATTCAAAGCTTTACAATACCAGGGGCACTATTTGCTCAGATTTCCCCCCTCCTTTTTTTTTTTTTTTAAACTTCAGGTCATTTTGATGTAATTTATTAACCAAGATCAGGAATTGTAGCCACAAGAATATTTTTATACATGCAAAAGTACTTTAAGTACATTTGTGTCTGTGTTTGCCTCGCCTTCCTGTGGCATCTTGCTTACCAAATTTGCCAGTGCCACACTGGACATGTCCCCTGAGAAGTTGCTTTAATGGATTTGCTACTGGCCTAATGCAGGGCACCACTGTAAAGTTTGAATGAAGGATGATGATTTTTTGCAGGCAATCCTTTTTGTGTCTCCTAAATTATGGTGTCATTAAACAAGCCATTGCCCACTATCTTGTCTGTTAAGCCAACTGAATTTGGAGCTCCATGATTAACTATGCACAGCCTCCACCCTCATCCAGACCTGCACATCTTTCTAGATTGTTATTAAAGCTAAAGTGTTCAAGAAATTGAGACTTTTTCTCTGTAAGATGTTTAAAAAGCAATTTCTCATTATCCTATTGAAGAATATGCTCTGTGGGCACCCAGAATTAAATGATGCTGGGATTGGTGAGGGATCTAAGGCCCTGGGGATACCCCTGTCCTTTTCTTAGATACATGATAAGGAAAGCAAAGGGCTCTAAGGAATGGCCTTGCCATCGTCTACACTGGCACAACCCTCTGATATTTGGCATCTACACACCAGGCCATCCTAGCGCAGAGGAGGCAAAGGTCTGCTGGGGCTGAGGAGGATGAGAGCAAAGGTATGGATAGCAGGCCCTGTTACAGGCCACAAAGCAGTCCTTGCACCCATCCCAAAGGCACGGGACTTTGCCTTTGCCCCTCGATCTGCTTGCCTGGAGACTGGACATAGTAGTCCTTATAGGTGGGATGAACAGCTTGGGACAGACACAGGAATGCTCAGGAGCCCCATGGCGCTGCATGAATTTGAGACATCATTGTTCCTGTATGCCACAGGACTGTGGCATAATAAGACTGTGCATTCAGAGTGGGCCCTGATCTTTTTTCCTACAGAGTCCCAAACTGTACACCAACTGCACACCAGTGCCACCCTAAAGCCTGGAACAGTAGTGGTGAAGCTATGGCATGCATGCCACAGTGGGTGTTTGTGTGATGGAAAGCTCTAAAAGGTTTGCCAACCCCGGCGTAGAGGAAACTCAGAGCTTTCAAGTAACAAACAAACTCACATAGAATGATTAGCTCAGCCAAACCATGCTCTCTACAAGCACAGCCCTTTAGTCTTTATGTTGGCCCCAGGCCACTGACTTTCCCTAATATCTTCCCAACACGCCTCCCACGTCTTAGCCTCACAGATACACATGGTGTCACCAACGGGAAGAGGGGCTGCTAAAGACCTGTCAGCGGCACTGATGCCGGGCTGGGAGATGGACAGCCTCAAGGGTGGGCCTTCCTCAGCTCCCCTCCTTGCTCTTTGTGCCTTCAGCTCCTGGAATGGGGGTGGGGGGTAGCAGGTTGCTATGAACGTCCCTTCACAATCTTCCAGTGCTGGTTGACTTTCTGTTCTGTGCCCCAGCTCCACATCAGGGCAAGTGGGGTGGCCCTTTGTAATTTTCTGGGTGGTTTCATACCCATTATTTCATTTGATCAGCATATCGCCTCTAATCAGATAGGAGAGTGAGAGAGAGGTATTTTTTTTTAGAAATGAGGCGACCAGTGCCTCAAAGAGTTACAAAGCAAGACTGAAGATTTGTGCTAGAGCCGGATTCAGATTCTCCCCATCTGTCTCCTGGCTCTGAACTCTTCCCCATGGGCCACTCTTCCCAACTTGCCGCTGGTGAAGAGACCCAGGCCTGATGCTCTGCTCTGACCTTGGTTTGGAGCAGCAATCCCATGGCACTCCCCCCAGCCCAGGTACAGAGGGTCTGACGCCACGATCTTTATGATACATGAAGGGCGTTTCTGTGTTCAAGGGCTAGCGGGTGGTAATTAGGAAGTAGTTCTCAACCTGGTGAACAGAACACTGCTCTGATCTTACCACTGCTTTGTAAAGTAACGAGTTTCCCGTCCCTACAGGTATTCAAACAGCGTGGATGTCTGCTTTTGGGAAACGTTGCGCAGAAGTTACTGGATGATGTCTGAGATCTTTTCCGACCCTCAGGCTCTGGTTCACTCCCATCTACTCTACCTGAGATTCACCGCAATGAAACCAGTCACAGTTCAGAGTGCGCAGGAGTTCAAATGAGACCACGTGAACCAAGGGAAGGTATTGTTTTGTAATACCAGTCTCTGATACTATGGGAACATACATTTTTCTTCATGTCCTTCATCTGAGGGCAGAAGGGAGGGTAGGTAAGGAAGCCATATATGAAGTGTCTTTCCTCAACTTTCTGTCAGTAGCACCCAGCCTGCAAAATAAATGCCAGTTCCACCCAGTCATATTGACTTTAGCAAGAGAGCACCCAAACTCCTCTTGAAAACACTGGAAAATGGGTCTGCTGACATCAAAGCTGCTTGTGTTATTTTTTAAAATACAAGTGCCAATTTGGTGATGACATTTCATTATAATTGAAGAGATACTTTTCCCCCCACTCTGGCATAAAGGTTATTGCTAAGCAGAGAGTTCAGCATATTAGAATTTCCCTGCTTTCCATTGACTGATCTGGTAAATGTGTAACACTCGGAAACAGAAGAAGACAGTGAAGATAACCACCTCTTCCCAACTGTCCACAGCCCTCAGCAGTGCCATTTGTCACGGTGTCCATGCCCCAGACTCCTCACCTGCCAACTCCTAGTGAGTGATTACTCCAGACACTAGGAATCTCGAGAATACAGCTACATTTTTAATCTTTGGAATTTTTATTAGATGGCTTCCAAGTTTTCTAATAAGACTTGTTGGAGAGATGATATTGTAAAGAGCTTCTTTTGCTCACTTGGCCAATTTTACAGGATTATGCAAACTGGCCAAACAACGAATTATTTAAAAATTACAGAATGACAGACTTTACCAAGATAAATATTCTAATGAGCTATAAATCTTGAAAATGTGATTTTAATTTGATGGGCTACCTACAGCAAAGCAGCAAGACTATATATATACCAAAATTCCACTAATTGCTAGTGTGTACATTATATTTCACAGTTTTCTCTTTAAGGATAAGATTATGTTTCAACAAAGAAGCTTACAAATTTGAAAAATGGGACTAACAACTTGAACTATTCCTCTTCCACTTATCTAAGACTTTAACTGGAAAAGGAAAAAGGATACAAGAGCCATTTTAGTGAGTGAAGGCTCTTTAAATGTCTATGAAGGTAGCAGGAAAATTTCCTTCAAACTGCTTCTAAAGATGGTGGCGAGAATGAGCCCCCTCCTATTATTCAATAACCATGTTTGGGATGCATCTGCATAATCTAACCATGCATAAATTAGTATGTGTAATACAACACTTATTTGCATAATAATAGCAAGTTAATAGATGCTTAAAGAGCAGAGACCAACACCACCTTTAAATCAGACATGCCTCCAGGCACTTTGGCCTGTACAGACCAAGATGCCAGAAAAACACTGGGCATCAACCAGAGGAAAACAGTCAAGCCATTCATTTTCCATCCCTCCAGATATTTCACTTATTTCTGCGCACACACACACTGGGAATCATTTTTAAACTACAAAACAGCTTTACATTTTAAGTGCTAGCACCCTCCAATGATAAACATTTTAAAGAAATTATAAAAAGCGTAGTCAGCTGTGCTAACATAATGGACTATTTGTTTTCATAGAAATGTGAATAGGGAAGGATAAAATTCAAAAACAATGTGCTCAAAATTATATGTAACAACAGGGGCCTTGTTACCTGGAAAAAATAATGATCTAGATTATTTTCACTCTTCATCGGAATCCTTTTAAAAGTAATTTTAGTTAAACCCAAAGTTAAAACAAAAAAAGGTGCCAGGAAAAGGCTGAGCCCCTCCTCCGATTTCAATAGGAGCACATGGTACTGGGCCAAGAGAAGGGAAAAACATCTCAAATGCCACACAAAGGAAGAGCACAGATTGCTGTCAACCTTTAACAAACAGGAAAAAAGTCTGGAGTTTAAAAAAAATCAAAAATCAATAGAGACTTCTAAATGACTCCTTTAAGATACCACTTTTCAATTTAACAGGACAGATTTATTTGTATGTGGCTCCAATGTTCAAGATTGCTCTCTGCACCTTCATACATAGGAATGAATGTCACAGTGGCAAACAGCAGTAATGAACAATCTTACCTGAGGATATGGGAACCTCCCAAGAGCAAGCTGGGAAAGGAAATAATATTTGTCTAGTTATAGATTTGCATGCAGGGCAGATCTCCTTAAGACAGACAAGTACTAAATTTCAGAACTGTACCCAGCAAATATAAAAAACCTCACAACCTTGAATGCACAAACTAAACTATTGCTGTAATTACATTATAAGCTGTATTTAGAATGGACATTTTCAACAGACAATGCTGCATTCCTGCTAAAATATTCTAATTTTCATAACTAAGCATTACCTTTATGTGGTTTTTCTTAGGAATACTCTCAGCTCTGTGGGCATTACTCACATTTACACATGTGCGACAGTTTCTTCTAGGCAGAGGTGTAAAATGGTTGGCTTTTTGTCTTGTATAACGGGAACTCTAATTGTTCTTGGCTTTATAGAGTTTTCAGTACAAGTATAAATGAAGGATGGCAGGAAGTGAAGAATGGGCTATGCTATGCAACTGAAAACTGTGCCATTATTTTCATCTACTTGTTAAGTTTTTTCATCCACAGTTAGAATAAAAAGGCTACTGCTAGTGGAAAAATGGCCATTTGAAGACCTTGAAATTGAAATTATAGACCTAAGTCTGCAATTGGGAAAGTGAATCCTCAGAACTTCTAGTTTACTTTAACTCATTAACGACTGTTTCAGGACTTAATAATTTTGGCCTTTGGATCCCCGCCCATAAAAGAAAAAAAAAAAGATTCAATGAAGAGTAGGCTTGACGATAAGATCAAAGGCAACAACTACACCATAACCTATTCAAGTAAGGGCAAAAATCTGCAGGTTCCGGATTTGGCCCCTTCTCAGAGCAAAACCCCTTCACATACACCTGTAACCACTTTCAGAGTAGACTCGCAACGCCAGGGAATTTCAAAAGCCAGGATGAATCTGGGAGAGCACTGGTTGGCTTCACAGGTCAGAATCCTACAGTTCTATGGAGCAGTCCCACAGAGTTCATCAGTGGGAACCTGGGACGGTCCCCGAGATACTGACTGTGCACGAACATTCCTAAGCTCCTCTTGCAGCAGTGTTTAGAACCATTTCATGGAACATAAAAACACCTGCTTCATTTTACTGGAAGTATATCTTGGATTTAAAATTATACTCTTTGGTTTGCTGACGATGAAAACTATTTGCAGATTAATGTGTGAATGACTTAAGGATATGAACAAAATCCAAAGCTACCTACAAAGAATAAGTACCTTGTTGTTTACTAAGGATAGCCATGAAGGTGCTGAGGTTTTCAAAGTTTCAAGACCAGTTTGAGCAACAGCAATGTAAATCCTTATGACCTTATAAGGTGACGACTTTGAAGGGGACAGCACTCATTTAGGGATGTGTCTGCATGTGTGTTTAGAAACACCTAGTATCATTACCTTGTAATTATATTAAATACAAGCTATATATTGCAATGTATATGGATTTGCAAGATATAAAGTCATATAAAGTTTCAAGATACAAAGTTAAAGCTATCATTATTTCATTTGATGGATATCATCAATGCTTTCAAGTAAAAATAACAAAAGTAGCCAGGCACGATTGGGCATGCCTGTAATCTGAGCTACTTGGGGGCTTGGGAGGCTGAGGATGAAGAGATACGAGTTTGAGGCCATCCTGGGCAACTTAGCAAGGTCTCAAAAAAAAAAAAAAAAAGGGCAAGGGATATGCTTCAGTGCTCTGGGTTAATCTTCTCTTCTCTAATGGAATAAAAAAAAAGCAAAAATTAAGACGATCACAAGATGGGGTAAAGGAAGGGAAGTGTGGCTGTTCCCCTGAATCAGTTTCTAAGCTTAGTATGTTTGTTGTCTTTGTGTCCAGCGTCCCACTGTGCCCGCTCTGTCCTTACTCAGTGCCGGTTTGCCCGACAATCGGAATGACGATGGGGTGTTTCTGGCCAGTGGGCGCAGGCACGGGGACCTGGGAGAACTGCCTGTGGCCAGGCGCAGTAGGGTGCCAGGCATCTGCAACGTTCTGTGTGGCCTGATGGGCAGGGAGGCTCACCTTGTGTGGGGCATGAATTCTGCATTCACTCCCACAGACACTAGAAAAACAGCAAGAGGAAGGTCTCAACCAAAACTGGACAGTTTAGTAATGACCAGGAAATACTAACTTTCCGTCTCGCACCCTCTGCAGCCATGGCGCCACTCAGGCACGTGCTGAACACATCGTTAGGGACGACGGAAGAACTCTATCCCCATGGTTTGCAGGTGGAGGACACCTGCCTGCCACATGTGCCATCAAGATCTAGACCAGTTGGCAGCTGCCAACGTTGGACACTGGTTCCTGTGGTTTAAAGGAATTAAGAAATGTGAAGCAGAAGCTTTAAGAAAATGAGGAGGATGAGGCGAAGATTGAAATTTTCCCCATTCTGATACCACTTCTGATTCGCAACCTCACCGCTGCTTATACAGAGCAGGCTCTGGGAAACTGGGACTCACCCCCTTGGCCCCCCGTCACAACTGCTACAGGGTAAACAGGATTGCCGACTGCATGGGGCTGCTCTGTAAGACACCATCGTGCAGCAGAACAGAGAGGAAGCTCAGTGGCAGCTAGTCCACTAGCTAGAGGAGGCAGTGTTTGAACCGGTTCATGCCTTATACTTGGGTCTCGCTTTGTTTTGTTTGCATTTTCCTGATACCTGGTAGAGTCCCAGTCCTACCTGTCCACTATGTTCCTGGAAGGACGGAGTCTACGGCATCCTGCAGGTTGCGGTTTCAGGGTAGGCAGTGGTTCTCTGACCTTGACCAGGAGGTACCATGGTAACAGCGGTGGGACAATCACTTCCTTTCCCATCAAATGTCATCATTGGGCTGCTATAGTAATCCCAATGCTATACTAGTGAACGTGGCCCCAGCTCTATCAGGCTGGCATCAAAAGCAGCTGTGTTAAGGTGCCAGCAAAGGAACCTGCCTTCCCCTGTGTCCTAGTCCTTCCAGATCTAACAGAGCTGCTATGCTTACAATCCACACTGTTTGTCTCATGGCAAAGTAGAAGGAAATATATAGACAGGCCCTAGAACCCTTTTATCACACTCTATTAGGAGGAGGAAAGAAGGAAAAGGGGCTCTTAGCAGATACGACCTAAAAAAGTCAAAATTAACACGGAATCCTTGTGGGGAAAGAGGGTGCATATGCTCTGAGTGTTTCAGACGCAGACAGACCTGGGGCCATTCTGTATCTTTTACCCCTACTGGTCTATTAATCTACTTGCATTTCTCCAGTTTTTATGGTCAAGGTATTATAAATTAGGAAACTTACAAAAGAGAGTATGTAATCTTCTCTGAAATGGCCTGCAGATATGTCACTGTACTAAATGTGTTTCAGATTTAATGAAGCTTTAATGTCCTTTTTAATTTTGCCTGTTTCTGTATCACCAGGGGTCGGGCAAGGCAATCAGCACTCAAGAGGGTGGTTTGGTTTAAAACTAGGAAAAAACTCATTTGCTTATGAGTTGCACTGTATTTTCTTAATTAAATTTACTGAGTAAAATGGTTTAAGTTCAGCCAACCAATGACCTTTGTATGTAGATTTAGATTTATAAATAGGTTAACAGTTAAAGGAAAGGGGGGAAGAAAAAAGAATTGCAACAAAGCAAACAGATTAGGGCTAAGCCAATAGAAATCTTTGTTCTCTTTATCATCTTTGCAAAAGACACATTTAAATACAGGCAGCTTAAATCCAGTTTAAAAAAATATTGAAGAATGTGGACACACATAAGCAGCAACGATTCATCAAATGACTCACATCCTTTTCAGTCCCAAGAGGGGAGCTGCTCATATTGTAAAAGATCTGAAAAAGCTTTAGTTATTTTTTGAGAGTAGAGGTAGACAGGAGGGAGGGAGAAGATTTTATTTTATGTTAAATAAAAAAGTACATTTTAATTCCAAATACTTAAGACTCAGTAAATTGCTGAGTACTTCTGGTGGGACTTTTATTATGTAACAGGCAGAAAAAGAATGTCTTCAATGTGGCTGCCAGTTAGGAATACATTTAAGTAACAGTAAACCAGTAACATTCCATTGTACAACTAGGAATATTTCTGTGTCATCTTATTGATCTTTGATTTGTCTAATCATAATTCATGAACTGCTGTTGCCTTGGCAGTATGAGTATTTTGTATTTTGTAATTTAAGTAATAAATATACTTGGGTGTGAGTATCTCTGTGTGTAGGTGTACAATCATTACAGCTGTCAATACACAAATGCATGATGAAAATCTCTATTTTAACAAAAAGGACAGATGGCATTTATTTACAATATAACAAACATGGCTTTTGTTGATGATAAAAATAACTGTCAGTGAAATTGTAAGCAACAAGAAGAAAAGTATACATTGTAGCCAGAAAGCAGAGCAGGACACACACTCAGGACATGATTTTGGTGATCAAGTCCCTGACTTAGAATAACAATGTAAAGCAAGCAGCTTTAAGATTACAGTTCTATGAAAGAGCACTGCTTTTTTAAATTCTTAATTTAGACATATTCTATGTTTCTCGGCATAACTGCAAATTGAAAATAAGCATTTTCAGTATAGCCAATGATCTAGCTGAAGGAGGACTTTATAGTCTGAAATGTTCTAAAATTTGTTCTTAATTACCTTGTACACATTTTACACAATTAAATTTCCATCTAAGGATTTTGCATTTAGATTGTGTACTGCAGTTAAACGTTCATTTCACAGAAATGCAGCAGTCACTTTGCAACATTCAGACACTGGCAAACTTCAAAAAAATCAGACTTAACTACTGGATTACACAAAATTCCCTAGGCGGGATTTCATCCCAAGACCAATTTACACAGTCCCAGAAAAAAAAACTTAAATCATCTGAAACTATGCTGGTGAGGAACCATAATAAATATTAAATACCTCAAAAATCTACCCTAAGATTTTACTTTTCTCCTCATGTATCAACTTCACTCTCCTCTCACTGAACGGTTTAAAAAACAATCCAGAGGATAGAACAGCAATTTTCCAGTGTTAAAGTGCTTTGGAGGTTAAATTGACAACAAAGAATACAGGAACGCAAAGCGTCTTGAAGTAGGGTTTCAATTAAATGTGGAGGATTTAGTAATGCAGGACCAAAAAAAAAAAACAAAAACAAAAACAAAAAAAACCCAGAGTTACAAATTAATTTAATCTTCTGCCTATAGTTTGCAGCTGCACTCCAAAGTGTCTGGGGCTTAAGAACAAAGCCTGGAAAGGCCTCGGAGTGCAGAGAGCTTCGGTTTTTAATGTATAACGCCATTAACTGATAACTTGTAGAGTCTGCAACCCCTGTGGAGGGGCATAAGTGCGAGTAACAGAGACTGATGAAGTGACATATTTGTTCACGTCTAGAACTATGAGGAAGAGGGTTATTACAAACACCATCAGGCCCAACAGAAATATGCCCTAATAACCTCTGGGACCCTCTGCATTATCAGTTCTCACTATATCAAGTATATTGAAATCAAAACCTAATTCACTTTAATTAAAGACAATTAGTTTGTTTTTCTATTATTGTTTAACTTGTATGATAATACATTGCAAATTAAAGATTGGATAATAAACGTAATGAAAGCATCAAACTGTGTACATCTCTCCATCTATGGTGGGTGAAATGAGCTTATCACTATTATCTATTTAAGGAAATTCAAGGACACCATTGTAAAAAGTGGTACTCTACAGAGAAGACAGTGGGTCCATGCACATTTCCTTATTCAATTGATACTTTCTTACACACTAAAAAGATTTCTTTAACATAAACAGAATTAAGGACCAATGGAGGTACCAGGTACTAAGTCAATTTGCCCAAGGTTATACTATAAATTGGAGGCAAAACTTGTTAAATTACGAGAACACTGGACTCTACAGCTGCTTTGGCAACGGGAAAGGACCCCGGTGGCAAAGGCCCGGGAGACTTCCTGTGAACCGGCAAAGAACTGCCAAAGAACTCATCACGCCTGATTGTGAAGTGCCATGCACTCCTGAGGGCTCGTAAATAACATTATCTGCTTTGTGTAGTGAAGGCCTAAATGTGAGCCCATCAGGGTGCTCCTTAACATGTGCCAACATTCCAAGGACAACTACTTGTCTTCACCAGAGTCCAGTGGTATGAAGGAAATTTATTTCAACTTAAGGAGCCCAACCAAGCACAGTGGCACAAAGAAATAAATCAAGCACTTCTCTATCATTCAGAAGGTCCTACATTCTAGCCCAGATTACTACTAGTAATGGAGGAAAGACAGCCTTACAAATAAATGTTTCTAATACAGTGTTGTTTTTTTTTAATTAGAAATGGGCTTATTACAGTGGACACTTAAATGGGGAGAGGGCAACAGTAATTCACAAGTACAATATCCTAATGCTGTTCCTTTAATTGCTTTGTTTCTGTTAAAAATGATTGCTTGCTGTAGCCTAACCATGAATGCTGAAAAGCATGATACATGGAGGTCTCAACCTGGGCAAACTGTACCTAAACTTACACTTTATTGCAGCTTAGTTCACAATCTTCACCTAATATAGGGTGATATCCCAGTGCAGCAGGAGGATAAATCATCCTGGAATATTACTCTGGCAAAGTTTAGCTGTGACTGGAGCATATGTGCTTTCGAGCCACTGAAGCAAAGGCCCATAAAATACACTAATTACTAGAAGTTATGGTCACTGAGTGATTGATAGCACTCTGCAAGGCAACTTCCTCATTTTCAGCTCTTCTGACGGGGCTCATCCGCCACATAGCAATTATTAATTCATGACCTACCCCTCAGGCACTGGTACCTTTACTTCTAATTCTCCTGCTACTGAACTCTTGCTACAGCTGGACACTGTCTTTCTTCATTCTGATGGCTACATAAGGATGATAAAAAGTAAATTTCATGTTAAATGCTATTGTTTTGAATCTTTAAGCATTGCTTGGTTGGCCTAACCCTGCTGTTCCCAAACATGTAATTGTCCTTTCTCTCCCACAATACTATTTCGTTGATATCATTTTTTCCTTAAAAAAGAGTATATAAATGCACATGTACATAAATGTGTGTTTTTATACTTGTACACGTGTATATGGGTGTATCTATCTGCTAATACTACATTAGACGAAAAACTCTGGCTGGCCAACTTTTTGGTTGAATATTGTGTCTAAAGGCAATATATAATTTCAACTAGATCACTGAAAATAGGAGGCAGCTAATTGTTAAGAAAAAAAAGGAAAGGAAAAAACTCTCTTTAAAAAGACCACTTTTGTGACTTTGCACACATTCTAACTGTTCCATGTTGGTTTTCAGCAGTAGCTTTTTACTCAGAGCAATGCTAATTAAAATATCCGGGCATATAACTAAATCTCTAAAGTCACTTAAAAACAACACAAAGGTCTCTTTTAAAGGTGTTCTATGCAGTAGAGGAAATTTAGAGAAAGACTCAGAATTAAGAAAGATAAAGCTCAGTCATTATGGAGGAATGCAAGCATTTTACTATTCTAACAGACCTTTGAAGGCCACGCTGAGGATAGTTTTCCAGTCTGGAGCCTGAGACAGGGCAGCAGCTGGATAGATGGAGCTCTACCCTCCCTGTCCTTTTAGGGTGGGGCTCGCATCGTTCTTCTTCTTCTGTCAGAAGTCAGTCCTGGAAGACTCTAGCCACAGTTTTGTGGACAAACTCATACCATTCCCTGGGAAATGTATCACATCCCACTGGTCACAGGTCCTTGTAGTCTGTATCTTGCTGTGTCTCTAATACTTGGTAAATTTTAACTTGTCTAAGGGTCAACTTTTTTTTTTTTTTTTTTTTGGTACTGGGGATCAAACTCATGACCTCACGCTTGCCAGGCAGGCGCTTATGTCACTGAGCTAAATCCCCGGCCCCTAAAGGTAAACTTTAAACCATGAACTTTTATAATTGTCTCTGACACCAGAAATAGTATTTTGGTTAAGATGATGATAAGCAGTAGCTCATTTTGATAAATCCTCTGATAATGCTGTCTCAAGCCTGGTCAGCCTGGTGGTTTTCGGCTCCAGTGTGTTTACCTGTCTGCTATGCTGCCTTAGTGAATATGGCATGCAAAGCGTCCGGTATGAGGCCCGACAGTCTTACGCTCTCGCTTATGCATCACTGCCTGGAATGATCAGTCGCTACCACTTTCATGTATTTAAGCGCCATGATTAATTCAGATGGCTTATTTCTTATTAAAGACTAAAGGGTTACAAGAAGGGAAAAGATTAGACTTAACTGCCCCCAAACCTATCATCCCATGTGCTTAATTAACCATGTGAATCCTTATCAGAATTAAGAAATGACACCCTTTAAGGATGTGTGTGTAATGCTGACCTATGTCCTCTGACAGAGGCAGCTGGTATTCTTTCAACACTCACAGAGACCTTGCTCTGCAAGCTTCCATGTGTAAATTGCTCTCTGGAGTCAGGCAGCTGTGGATACTGGAGAGAACTTCAGTGCTGGGGTCTAGTCTATCGAGTTCAGTCTAACCTATTCTGTTTTAGTCCAGGGTCACAATCAGTGATATCCTCCTGGTCTTGGGATGTGCAGCCAGGCCAGCTGGAGCAGTGTCTTCCAACTCAGCTTAGATGCCATCAGAGCCAGAAGGGCTACTGTGGTGTGCGGTGCTTCCACAGATGGTGTAAACAGAACCAACCCCCAACATTCTTCCACGAGTGGCCTTGTTCCTTCTTCAATGACAGCTTATGCTGTCATCATGGAAGGAGAGATGTGTAATTTCTGGGGTTGGGCCTTTTGCCATCATGGCTTAGAACTAGGCACCAGGAAGCCTGAGCTGGTCACAATGTCGGAGAGGAGGACAGAGAATGTGTAAGCAAGAGATGGAGGGCAAGGGAAGAGAAGGACATGTGGCAGCTTCTCCTGGCCACAGGTGGAGCCATCGTGGATCTGCCATTCTTAACTGACCACTCTGATGGCACCATCACGAGGCCCTTCAGGGTATGTCAAATGGCTGAGCCCTGCCAGGATGCGGGACCCATAGAATCCTGGGTAAGTGAGTGGCTGTTATTTTAAGCCACTAACTTTGCGTAGTTTATTAGGCAGTAATGGATAACTGAAATGCTTTTCCTGGCACTGACGCCTCACTCTAGCCAGCCCAGTTCTGTGTGTGTCCCCTGCACTGTGACTTCTCCTCCTCACCGGGTCCAGGAGCTGTAAAGGGTAAAGCTTCTGCTCCTACTGCCTGCAAAGGTGATGCTGGATAAGGTTACTGATGAGATAGAATTCTCACCTGTCTACTTCTTAGTATACACATTGGAAATTAGGTTCACTTTTGTGTTTCTTTTAAAAAATAAATGAGGCCTTGGTTTCTGAAAAACAGTAAGCACATTCAAAGTAGAGTAAAACTGAACCCAGATAGTGTAAGCTGCTCCTATGGAAAAAGGTCTTGACTGACTCGCAGGGCCACCGTGAACCCATCTGTCCTTCATCTGATTTCCTGCTCAGTCACAGTTACCATTCAACAGTTCTTTTTTCTTTTCGTAGCATACTGGAAAAAGTGGACTTTAGTCTAAGAGTCAGGACACCTCACTGCTTGCTGCTGCCTGGTTGATCACCTGACTTTTTGGGAAAAGTCCTTTAATTTTTCTAGATCTGTTTCTTTACTTGCAACATGGGACCCCTGATGCTTTTAATGCTCTTAATCTCTGATGCCTCTGATGACTATGTGTCTAGTGCCTTCCCATCACAGTGGGAAGAAGTTTAAATGAGATGAGAAACAAATGACTTTGTCAGGTCTTACACACATGGGAAGCACCATGGGGTCACCCGTCATGTCACAATGGCACTGAGCAAGAGGGTGTGAACAGCTCAACAGACAGGAAAGACTGCTAGGCCTCCCCACAGAAGGCCTCCATTCCAAGCTTCCTGGGTCGTGTGAGTAGGGGCAGGCACCGTCCTCTTCTGGGGCCCAGCTTCCTTACTGGGAAGGGAAGTGAATTACCAAGCTCTAAAATATTGTGCAGTGTATAAAAGAACATACTGAATAAATGCTTTAGATATGTTGAAGTTATGTAACAAAGTCTGTTGAATGTTAAAAAAAATTTCACTGGGTCACTGGGTCTCAGTATTGACAGAATTCTAGGAGCAGGGGTATCTACCACTGAGCACCTCAAAGTAGTTCCCAGAATTACCACTGACTCATGGAATTCTAGATGTCACCAGAAAACTGGTTTCTTCTCATCTTTTAGATCTTAATTCAAAAGTAGCCCCACGCCGCTCATCTTGCCCTGCTGACTTGTGTTTAGTGAGCTACAGCTTCTTTACCTAAAGAAGGGCAAGCACCCTTCTTTACATGTGTGACTCCGCCGAGGCAGGGATTTTGTCAGTTAGGGTCAGAGCAAGGTCCCCAGTGACCACCAAGGGGCTTGCCATGTGTATATATAGTAGCAGGTACGGAGTAAGTATCTGCTGAGTGACTGATGAATAAACAACTGCACCTCGACTAACCATATGCACAAAGAATTTCTAACATGGGATGTGTGGTCATTCGGTGCCTACTTAAATGTCCCCAGGGAAGGGAATATTTTTACTTCTAAATGCAGATGATCCACTGCTGAGTAGAAACAGCATAAGGACCTAGCTATTAGAAAGTTCTACAGTGAATAGAATGCCATGGGATTTTTTTGTTTGTTTGTTTTTCACTTCAGAAAGTCACCCTGAAGGTCACGAGGCAGGAGCTTGCTTCTTTTCCACTGACAGTTCTTCAAATATCTGAAAACGGGCTGTCAAGTGCCAGTGCTGTCTTTGCTTTCTTTATTCTTCATATCAGGACTTTGTAACTCCCTTTTTTTGACTCAAGATCTGGAGTGTTTGTGTAGACGCCCAAGGAGGGCATGTGCTGTTGGGAAAACTTTAAAATGCTGAAATCTGTCAAAATAGTAAACTACTTAGCTGGGACCATGCACACCTGCTCCACCTTGCTTTGTCAGTCTCGTGGTCATTCCCGAAGGCGCTGGGCACAAAGCGAGCCCGACAATGTGGCACTCAGGGGGAGGTGCTGCACTTTGTCTGCCAGTTTCACATCCACTGCAGGCACTGACAACCTTGGCGAATGCACATTTAGGCGTGGTAATCTGAGCCAGCTGGATCCCTTCACAAACCTTGCAAAAGGCTGAACTAGTCAATCCATCATCTGCTAGAAGTCATTTTCTCAGCTCCTTTCTGCAGTAACTTACACAAAACGTTACACCAAAAAAAAAAAAAAAAAAGACCAAGTGAAAAATCAAGTTAGGGAAGAGTCGGAGATAGGGTAGTACGGGCAGGGGAATGAGTGACAGAGACTGCTACAGGTTCTTTCCTTCCACATTCTTCAGCGGAAGGGACAGGGTCCCAGGACAGGGACTCCAGGCCCACCACCTCTTCTTTCCTACACAGTCTTCTCTGACATCTGCTTTGTGTCTG
Organism: Dolichotis patagonum; assembly: GCA_004027295.1. Lineage (NCBI taxonomy): Eukaryota > Metazoa > Chordata > Mammalia > Rodentia > Caviidae > Dolichotis > Dolichotis patagonum. The sequence goes on along the minus strand of PVJX010000198.1, from coordinate 220,468 downwards.
GACCCTGCAGATCCTGGCGCCCTCTCCCAGTTTTCAGCAGAAACTTCTGATCAACAGGTGAGACATTTCAGTAGCGGGAGCAGCAGACTATATGCACATATTACAATAAGATTCAGCTTTCACTCATGTTTTTGAAGTTTTTAAATGACAAGGAGAAAATCCTGAGCTTGGAGTGCATCACATGAAATGCTAAGGTTTTATGGTCTAGAAAGCTGGCACCAGCTGTGCAGAGGCCACCCACGGCCATTTGTTATCCCTCAGCCCAGGTTCACCGTCACCAAGGGGCCAGAGTGGGAAGCAAAGCCGCAGCTGGAGACCCACAAGGGCAGCTGTGTGGTGTTTTGGTAGAATGGTGCCTGAGTTGTTCTGTAGGTTTGAAAGGCAGGAAAGTCTAGGTAATGAAGTCTAGGTAGTGGTCCATAAATCCTGTAGTTGGAAAGCACTCGATACATATAGGATGCAATTTTGAAGAGAAGCTTCTTAATTCTTAAAGTAACTCCATGGGGATAATGTTAAATCAAAGTGCTTACAAAAGAACCCAGCTTGGCATGGTGGCATACGCCTGTAATCCCAGCACTCTGGAGGCTGAGGCAGGAGGACTGCCATGAGTTCAAGGCCAGCCTGAACTACATAGCAAGACCCTGTCTCAAAAACCAAAACAAACAAATGAACAAAAAATTTAAAAAATGACACTGAAAATACTCCAATCTTAGTTTCAAAAAATACAAGTATTTCCTGGCATTGCCTATCTTCTGCCTCTCTTATACTGTAAGTGCCACAAGGAAAGGGAACATGCCTATTTTATCTGTCAATGTGTTCCTGGCACTTAGTACTAAGTGTTTGACACTTAGAAGGTGTGCAGTGGATATTACAGAATGAATGAGTATTGTGTTATTGTTATGGTTTGTGTCTTGGGGGCCTCCCAAGCCTCATGCAGTCATGGAGATGGCTGAGTCTACTATTTGTGATTGGTTCCTCGTCTAGCGCTCAGATTGGAGCGTGTGAGTACTACACCCGTCCAGGGGCAGGCAGCTGGCATACAATATAAGGGAGGGAAGGAGGTGTGCTTTCCCTTTTTTGTTTCCTGTTTGCTCTTGTCACTTGCAGCTGCCATGAATGCCTGTCCCTGTGCCATGACACTCTGCCTTGGAGCCAGCAGAGTATGGACTGAAACCTCCAAAGACTAAATAAATAATCTAAGCTAAATAAACCTCTCCTTCCCTCATTTTGGGCATCAGGTATTTTGTCTTTGCAATGAGAGAAAAGTAACCAAGAGAGTTTTCACTGTATGATAAGAAACTCTAAAACTCATGTTGAAATGTAATTCATCATTGCAGTATCAAGAGGCAAGACCTTCAAGACATGATTAGATCACTGGGCAGAGACCCTGAGGGCTAGTGTAATTCTCATGGAAATGGGTTACTCAGTACTGGAGGGGATTTGTTACAGACGTGGGCTAGGCCTGACTACTCTTCTGTCTCTCTGTGCACGCTTGACCTTCCGCCATGTTTTATGTCTCAGTCCAAGACCCTTATCAGATGGTGCCCCCTTGATTTTCCAGCCTCCAGAACTAAGAGCTAAACAAACTTCTGTTGTCTGTAATTTATGCACTCTGTGGTAATCTGTGTAAAAGTACAGAATGTTCTTACACACATGGGTCTTTCACTTAGAGCAACAGAGGAGCCGGCCAAGAGCATCTTGATTCAAAGTTGTGGTGCCAATATATGAACCCCACACTGGTTGACACAAAGTCTGAGCTCTTTGGTAGTTCAACAATTAAGATGACAGGCAGCCCTTCATTCTTAAAAATGATTTTGGAAAGAAAAATCTTAAGTTCTCCATCAAACTTCGTCAGACATTTCTGTCAAGAGGTACTGGGCTGGATTCATGCCACTTGTTCAATACTTTTATTTTCATTTACACAATTCAACATGGTATATGTGTTTACTTGTCAATGTGGAAGATCATACTTCACTCTCTTTGTATTTAATGGTCTTATCTAGTATCCATTAAGTAATAAGTATAAAGGCAAAAACAAAAAAATAAGTCATTAGTAGCTTTTACATTCCCACAAGACAAGGTAGTTATATCTATTCATACTTTTTTTGAGGCAGGGTCTCACTATGTATGTAGCTCAGGTTGGCCTTGAACTAACAGCACTCTTCTTGCCTCAGCCTTGCCAGTGCTGGGATTATAGGTGTGTGCCACCATGCCTGGCTGTACATTTTTTTTCAAGTCAGGGTGTCATTGTATAGCCCAGGCTGGCCTTAAACTCATGATTCTCCCAAGTACTGGGGGCACAAGTGTGTGCCATAATACCTAATTCTTTGGATCCCTCTGCCTCCTCTGCATGGTTTCCAGGCCCTTCAGCGTGCAGTTAGTTTATGCTCTGTTATTACCCTGGGGGCCTCCCTCACACAGCTCATGAGGAGGAAGGCACTGAACACCTGACTGGTAACTTTCCTCATGGGTGGTTCTTGCAGATGAGGGCTTCTTGGAAGCATGGACCTTGGAAGGCTATCAAGCCGGTAATTCCCATCCTCTGTGTCTTTAAGACTTCTTCCTTATCTGAGAGTGGTAGTGCACACCTGTAATCCCAACCACTCAGGAGGCTGAGGCAGGAGGACTGTCACAAATGTGAAGCCAACCTGGGCTGGTCAGTTCAAGGCCAGTCTGAATTACAAAGGAAGACCCTGTCCACCCCCCCCCCAAAAAAAAAGGACCACATACCTGTAGTGCTAACACTGTGGGAGGCTGAGGTAAGAGGATCACAGGTTCAAGCCAAGCCTGGACAATTTAGAGAATTAGTGTGACTTTGTCTCAAAAAATAAAGCTGGGAATTGGCTCATTGTGAAAGCTCTGTGTTTAATTCCTAATAAGGTCAACACACACACACACACACACACACACACATAAGGACAGACTTCCTGGTCAAAGTCCCTAGAAAAGTCTCTGCCCACCTCTTCCCAAAGAGGTGGTCCTGACCATCAGTGTCCTAGAAAGTGAGTGAGGCTGCAATGTGCAGAATTTAAACTTTCCCTTGTGGTCTGTGTTCTCCATAATGGGGCCCAGACCTCTAACAGGGCCAGATGTCACTTCCTTTATTCTTTCAAAAACTCTCCCCTCAGTCTTGCACAAGACTTGGGAAGGTCAGCTGCCCACCTGCACAGGGTGAGGAAGAGGACCTGGATCAGGGAGCTCCCTGCTTCTCCGGGGCTTCCTTCCTCTCGGCCCCTCCTGCATGCCTGCTGCGGGGCAGCCCTGGGCCCTGGCGTCTGCTGCTCCTTGTCGCCCTCCTGCTGGTGAAGACCTGGCACCCTTGGCTCTGCCAAGTTCTTCACTGCTATTCCTGTTTTTTATAGGCACAATCTGGCGAGGCTGTCTCATTTCTCTTGTTTTGTCTTTGTGGTATCAGGCCTTTAAAAAAATCCTCCATGGTTACTTTTATTGGAGTTTGAGGAGAGACTGGAAACTAAAGCTTTCATTCCACTCATCACCTTTAAGCAAATTAGTAGTCTATATGAGCCACATATAAACATTTTAGCTAATTCTTTTGAACCCTTCAATGTCTAGGATTGCATTTTTGGAATGCCCATTATACTGGAACAAAATGATTTTTTTTTCTCTCATGTGAAATTCATACAAAAAATTCAAAAATTGCAATCTTCAGCATAAATGGGTTAAAAAGATGGGACAGCAGTTTAATTTTCTCATTGCAACCTGTGTCCAAAAGCTCTCAAGTACTGAGAATGGGGAATCTGAGGCCCGAGAGATCAAATGATGTACCCAGGGTTCTGGAGCTCAGACTGCCTGAGAAAGTCTTTGAGTTGAGTCTGCTATGATGTGTCTGATTTCTAAGTAAAACAGCTGTCATCTATTCATCAAATATTGACGGGCACTTCTGTTAAAGGCACCAGCAAACCTTAAACTCTTGATTTTCCGCTCAGAAACAGCCACAAAACCCTGAGAGAAAAATGAAGGAAATACTGAGCCAAGGTGATTTCATGAGTACCCGCTAGGGTACTGGGATTGTGCGACATCATGTAGGAGATGATGGGAGAATCAGAGCTGAATCCTGTGTCAATTACTAGCCTACAAAGTAGAAAATCTGCTACATCTGCCACAAGGCAGATGTAGATGGAGGTCAAAGAGGAAGACAGTACTTTCGGCTGGAGAGATCAGAGCCGGCATCGGGAAGGATGGGTATTTAAATTGCGTCTCGGGGAGATAAAGAAAAATGACATCCACACAGAGAGAACAGCACAGCATTGCACGGGTCTATTTTTAACCTGGAAAAGGTAATTCTAAGGCTCAAGGAAAATTCTTTTTGTTGAAACGACGGATCGCATACACCTTGAGGAAGGTGGTGTTGCTCTGATGACAGTGACCTTATGTGCTCTCTGAACATGTTCCTCACCTATCTTGAGATAGTTTTCTAAGCCATGGTCCTTGCTTTCATCATTTAACACATCACTCAAGCCACTTCAATGAAGCAGTGACCGTGTGGGAGAGACCCCGCCCCCAGACCAGATGACACACCAATTAACCAAGTACATGGAGCCAGCCTGCCTGCTGCCTTGGACTCGGGGGACCCGGGCGACCAGTGCACAGAGGCGGCAACAAGGGCAGAAGGAGATGGGATCTAGCTGAAAAGAGCAAACGCCTGAGCTAAAGAGGGGGCTTTCAGCCTGATGCATGCAGAAACAATGCCTGGGGACTGTCCCCCCACCCCGTCTCACCAGGGGTCCCAGGAACTGCCAGGAAGAACTGCAAACTAGGACAAGCACTCACAGAGCATCCCAGTGAGGACAGGGGCATCACAGGCCTGGCCTGCTGCCTTTTACATGCATGCACTGTCCTGGGTACTGCAATGGGGGGCTACAGGAACTGTGTGTCTGCACTATTTTTTGACCTGATAAGAGCATCTTAAAACCTAGATTTTGCATATAGTACCACTTTTTACATCTCACCTACTTTACTTCTACTTCTATTGTAACTTAAGTGACACATGCATATGATTGGAGCAACTAACTAGTAAACATCAAGAATAATAGGTGGGTGTGGTGATATACACTTGTCATTCCAGTCTCTGGGAGGCTGAAGCAGGACAATCTCAAAGTTAAGCCTGTCCTGGGCAACTAAGCCAGTTAGCAAAACACTATCTCAAAATAAAAAATAAACAATAACAAAGAACAGGACTTTTCCCTCAAGCCATTCTCTGGGAGAAGAGATGAAAACTAAACTGCCTGTGAAATCAGAAACTGCACTTTAAAATGTTTTGGATGTCTCTTCCTCTAAGGATTAAATAAAGCCCTCACACTTGGTAAAAGGAAGTGCTTCTTATGTACCAAATCGTTTTCATTTTACAGTTCAGCCCTCAAGTCTTGAAGAGCAACTGCAGCCCCAGGGAGAACAATTCTGAAACTCACGCTGTCCAGTGGATCAGGGAGAGCTCTCTAAGACAGGCAAACAAGTACTCTGGGTAGGTCTAACCCTCAAGTCTGTCCTGGTTCAGGAATTTTGGAGCCTTGTCTGTGAGCTGAAATTCATGTCTTTTTCCTTCTTTTCTTTCTGTATTTCCTCACCGATTCTAGTAACACTTTGAGGACAAGCTGCAATTCCATAGGGTTCTCTGTTCTATCAGGAGCGAGCCCCACGATCCTCACATAAGGCCGCCACCTTCATAGGACTCCAAAACCAACCCACAGGAAGGGACCACGGCACAGTTAGAGATAAACAAGCAGTAGAGGAAAGGGCCAAATCCCGCTCGGCTAGGAAACCCACATGCTCTACCCGCACTGAATAATCTCACTTGTTCTTTTCTTGAATAACCTCCACTTTTGTGTCACTTTTGCCAATTCCAAATACTTTGTACAACCAAGTACAACACTTGTCCCTGAACAGGGGGCTACTGAACTGAGACAGGAGCAGTTCAACCCCTGGATAAGAGTGTCTGATATTAAAGATTTTTTGCTTAAGGCACAAATGTGCCTATCTGTGATTTTTAAACTGGCACATTTTAGTTGCATGTGGCATCATCTTTTGTGAAAGAGTATGGTGCGAGCCTCGCTATGACTCCCCAGGGGATGGTGACAGCACATGAATGGTAGGGGCGGGGGATGAGAGTGGGAGGCAGGCAGGGTGAACCCATTACTGTAGGAATCTGAAGTGATGAGGGTAATCGCTGACCCAGTGCCACTGAGGCTCAGAGAAGAGAGTTTCCGGAAGTGGGGGCGGAGGAGGACAGACAGGAAGCTCCCGCTCCCGTCTGCCTTGCTGATTCCTGGGTAACTGGGGAAGTTCTTCTGCTCAGTTTCCCCTAGTTCTGTCTGTATCATAGGTCCCTAAGGGAAGAAGGGTCGGCTCCAATCACCTTGAGAAAGCTACACATGCAGGGAAACGTGCCTGGGAAGACTCTGCTGCCTTGACATCTGCCCTCTCCTTAGGGTACCGACATCCACCTATGTGCCAGGAACGGAGAGCACGCCCCACCTTTTCCCGTGGTCTCCTGGGCACCAGCTCCCTCCAACACCAGCCTCCCTCCCAGGCCAGTGGCTGCGAGTCCTTCAGGCACATCTCTGTGGAAGCTTAGCATGCTGTCTCGGGCTGCAGGTGTTCTGGTGTCTTCTCTGCCAGACCTGGCTCTTCTCAGCTTGGGTGCCCCACTCCCTGGCTGCCCAAAGGCTCCTGGTTGAGTGAAAACTGCGGAATGAACACAAGTTTCTGCTTTCTAGAGCCCACGCCTTGGCAGGGAAGCTTGTTTGAAAAGTAAGAACAGAGGAGAAGCAATTCTTCGGAAGCGGGGACTGCATTTCAGGACGCAATCTGCCGCTCGGGTTTTCAGCTGCTGCTGCAGTTCGCACTTCTCCCTGTCTGCAGGCAGGACAGGGCTCACCACACCAACAGCAAACACACTGCGGTAAGAACAAAGAACCCCGGCTGGCTTCACGGACTTCTTTTGGACCAGCCTCCCAGTCACTTCAGCTCATCCCATCAGCCCCTGAAAAAGAACAGTGGGCTTCTCGTGCAGTCTTCATTATTCCGTCACCCACGACACCTCACCTTTGGACTCAAATCCTTCTCCCCTGTCACATGTTTTTTAAAATCCTGGATCCCAAAGAAACCTGGCATAAAATGCACACCGGGGGTCTTATTCTACTCTTTCATGACTTATTGGCCCACACTTGGGTTGGTCACTCACTGTCGCTGGCTTGTGTGGTGGGTCATAAGCTCCTAGAGGGTGGGGCTGTGGTCCCACGCCTCATTTAAAGGTGTTTAGTTAGACATCCTCTGCAAAGAGGTGCTCAACACTCCTTTCTAATCACTCCGGTGGTACCAGGGATGGAACCCAGGGTCTCCTACATGCTAGGCAAGCGCTCTATTAATGAGCTACACCCCAAGAAGCTCAACCTCTTAGTTTTTTGAATAGGGGTTCACTAAGTTGTCAGGCTGGACTCCAATCTGTGATCCTGCTACCTTTGCCTCCCAAATATGGGAATTACAGACGTACGTCACTACACCAGCACTTCAACAACCTTTCTCCATGATCGTGATCAGATTCTACTTTATATCCCATAACATCTCTTCCCCTTCCCACCACCCACTGTAAGATACAGGGACCATCTCCAGGCCTGACCCTGGTCCTCACTCCTGATCCCGTGGCCACCTTCCACTCTCCACTTTACCACGTGGGCCAGCACACTCCTCTGGTACAGTGTCCTGCACTCAACACTGACATCTTTTCAGAGTTCCCTAGACCTAATCCGCCTCAGTCTTGAGCCTGTTTTCCTCAGTGACCTAGACTATTTAGTAGTTTACTCCAGGATAAAGGAGCATGGTCAATGCCCCCCTCCAACACATCAGCAGTAACCTGTCTTCCCTACAAGACAGAAGAGTCCTCTTTTATTATTCTTTGCACCCTCAGTACCCTAGCAAATTCCTGGGAGACGTAGATCTCCATATATAACACAAGCGAACACTGGTATGTTGGGTACCTCTACCTTCCCACCTCCACAGCTGACCTCCTGTTTCCTTATCTGCCTCTCTGCGGCCACATCCCACAGAGTACTTAGAGACTCTGAAAATCTGAGTCAGATTGTTTACTCTGAGATAACATCTCAAGCCCTCAGCTTGGCCTCCACGGTTGTATGATGGTCCCTGTAGATGTCTCTGCATTTGTGTTTACCCATCTTTCCCTTACTGATGCCATGCCAGTCACACTGGTCTGTGCCAAGCGCACCCCATCTCAGAGCCTTTGTTCTGGCTGCTACCAGGTGGCTCCCTCCTTTCACGGCATTCAAGTCTCCGCAGGCAGGGAACTTGGGGGCTGCCCACTGCCCTCTTCTCCATGGGACGCATCACCATCCGAACTGCACGCTTGGTCAGCTCGGGTCTTCTGGCCTTGCCCTTGAGCCCCAGCCCTCCCTCCTAGATGAACTTCAGGAGAGCCCGGAGCCGAGGCCTTGCATTAGTCTCTGCCCGCCATCCACACAGCAAGAGAGAGGGGATGTGGAGACACATGCGCTCCACAGCTGAGACCCACTTCCTCTGCTCTGACAGGACTGCCCAGCCTCTGTACTCCGTGCCAATCGAGGGTGCGTCCCTGTCTCAGCCACACACCCCACAGCTGTTTCATGAAAGCTAAGAAACAGGCAGCAGCAGAATGGTAAAGTCAGTCTGGAAAGTGGCTCAGAGATTTTGTTTTTACAGATGAAGGAACTGAGGCCCAGGGAGGAGCAGGGGTAGAAACCAGCGGCAAAGCTGGAACTGCAGGCTAGATTCTTTCACTCCAGTCTGAGATTCTTAGCTCCACACCACATGACCTCTCAATTATTCTCTATGTGGTTACTTATAAAATATAGCGAATGACAATTATTTAAAATAAAAGTGAAATTATATAATGGCAAGGCCCAGGTCCCACAGATCAAAAGCACTGGTTTCCCCAGAAACAAGCTAACAGAATAAGCCTCACGACTCCTTGGGAGACTCAATTCTGAGTTACCCCATTACAGTACTCAGCAATGCACATGTACTGTATTTTTTCTTAGACTCCCTTTTGTGAAGAAGCAGGAAAATACGGTTTAATAAACATTGAACACTTCAGTTTTATTTTCTTCCTGCCATGCAGGTGAATTAAGTCTGAAGCTATTCCTTGCAAAGACAATGGCACTCATGCATTACAAAAAGCACAGGAGAAGTATCTGACCAAGGAAAGGGTGATAAAATCGTAACTGCACCACTATCCATGATCTTATTTAGAGTCCTCTCTACTTTTTAAAGAGTCTTTTCTACTTGTTTACCTGAATCAATGGAATTGAGAAACAATTTGTAAAGCCCTGGTGAGTACCAGGCTTCTATACTACTGAATTCCAATTGGGTCAGATGTCCTTGTGATAGAAGTCATTTTATAGAAATCTCAGGTCCGAGTTCTAATAGGGCTGCACCTAGCAACTAAGATGAAGTCCATTCTAAATACAGCACTGAAGAATAATGATACGAAGTTATGCTACGCATCTCCCCCACTCCACACCCCCCCACCCCCATACCCATGGAACCCGGTGGCTTTAAACAAACATATAGCACTCACACATCCACTTGAGTGGGCTGTAATCAGAGGACTGTAATCACCTTTGGGTGCTAGATGTGCATTTCACCAAGGCCACTGTCACACAGCTTTTTTCTGGAGCCCTTCTTTTAGAACACAGGTTCTCCAGATTCAGTGTGCGTAAGTGTCAGAGAACGTGAGGCATGCAGACCCTTAGAGATTTAACTGACACCTTGGATGGGGTCTGGGAAATCTGTTATAATAAGCACTTCAGAATCTGTCACATCTGCAAACAGTAGTGCTTTAGAATAACCCTGACTCAGTTCATAACTACACAAGAACAGCAGGGTAAGGACTGTAGAATCCAGCTCCATATATGCACATGTAACACAGTGACAGTTTCATCCTTTCAAAATCTCCACTCTTCCTGATGGAACACGAGTACAAATATGCATAGAAATGTCTAATTGTAACCAATGACATTGTACCTCCATGAAAGAGATTCCTAAGCTCCAGACATCAGAATGAATTCCATACTGCTCTCCTGAAATTCTTTCAGGCTGTAAGAAAGCAGAAAACTTTGTGAGTTGGTGAGTTATTCCAGGAAACACATATGCCGATCATGAGCTCAGTTAATTGGTGCAGCACTGTATTAATAGTAAAGCAATTTCACATGCATTTGTATATGTGGCTTACCTAGAAAATACGTGGGAATGATATATAATTAAATATGCCTGTGCATGTGAGTAAAATCACATCAAATCCTCTACTTGGCTCTGGTGAAGATTTTATCGTCCCAGTTTCACAGGTGAAGAAGATGAAGTGTCTAAGAAGTGAATTAATTTGGGCAAGCATCTAAGCTTGCAAACAAGCTGAGACTTAAGCCCAGGTCTTCGTCTCCTACATCAAGAAATCTTAATTGTGGAGTGACAAATTATACAAAAGTATAAATATTACCACTTATTTGCAATTTGATAGCTGGGTCTCAAAGGCTAAGGACTTAGAATTTTTTTTTTTTTGAGACAGGGTATTACTATGCAGTTCAGGCTGGCCTTGAACTCACTATGTAGCCCAGGTTGTCCTTAAACTCACAGTGATCCACTTGCCTCAACCTCTTGAGTGCTGGGGTAATAGGCATACACCATCATGCCCGGCAGGACTTAGAATTTTAAAACATTTTTTTTTTACCTGGAAAGAATTTCAAGCTTATAGGGAAGTGGAAAGAATAAGATTAGTGTGAAGAACACTCATATTTCCTTTACCTAGATTCACTTGTGCCCCATGCTTTATTCCACCTATCAGGGCTTCTGCTACACGTCAAGGCCCCCTTGGGATGGCTGGTCCTCCCCTTGAGACGCACAGTGGGAGCCACGCACTCTGCTTCAACAGGAGTAACTTTACACTGAGAGCTGCATTCTAACCCCCCCTTCCAGGATCTGGCATTCAGTGAGTACTCACAGGAGTGGCTGGAATGAACACATGGACAAACGACTAAAAGAAACTAAGGTCTCCCAAAGGTGGAATAACTGCTCAAGATTGTAGACAGATATTGTGGCAGAGCTGGGATAAGGACCTACATTCTGTTACCCAACTTGCTGGTTCAACAGCTACTCGGATTACTCATATGGAACTGCAGCCTGTGACAGGAATAACAGGACTGCTGCCATCACCATCCCCATCATTGTGGACATTTAATAGAGAACTGTCACGTGCCAGACACTGTTTAAGTGCTTTTCATGCATGTCTCATTTCAGACTCACAAATATACATACGAGTTTTATTTTATTATCACCCCCATTTAACAGATGAGGAAAATGAGGCATGGAGAGATTTAGTTCAATCACTGACCACATGAAATGCTGCATACACAGCAGGTGTACAAGGAGGACAGCAGTAAGTGTCACTCAGTGATCACCTGGTAGTGCCAGGTGATGGGCCAGAGATTCAGAACCCTCCATGCTTCCTAGTAACCTTGCAAAGGCAAAGGTTACAGACCTCACTCTACTGGTGGGGAGCCTGACACTTGCCCAAGCATGGAGCTCTGGATTGGCATGCAGTGACTGGCCAGGAGCGGAGCCAGGATCCAAACCTAGTTGTATCTGACTGCAAAATCCTTTCCAGGGTGTCAAACCGTCCCTGGCACTGAAAGTCAGAAGAGCCAAGCGCTAGTCTTGATCTAGTGAGCATTTCTGCAGTGCTGTCTTTGGGCAGCCGTCAGAGAACTGCCTGCGGGGCTTACCAAGATGAACTTCCTGCATCAGAATCCTGGGGCAGGGGGTGGGCACTCTGGGGACTGTCATTTTAAAAAGTAAGTTTTCCAGGTGATTCTTTGCTACTCTCAGCGCCAGTCACTGAAGATTTCTCTATCCTCCCTTCCACTGGCTGACAGTCCTAAATACAGAGCACTGCATCCAGAGTGCAGAGAAAACATGAAACACAACAGAAGTGGAAGCCACAGACAGAATACTTTGGCCATGAGACTGAATACATTCCTTACATTTGCCCACTGACGTACCAAGGCAAATGTGGACTGTGAACTGAAAATAAAGCACTGGAAATTAAATAGCGAGAGAGGGGGGAAAAAACCCAGAAATGTGGTATCACATATCACACAGATATCAGGTGGCAAATAAGAGAGCTCCTTCAGCGTGAGAGCCTGCTACTCTCGTTAGAAAAATTACTCTGGCAATAAGCAAACGAAAAGATGAGATTACTGTTGTGATGCAGTGTTAGAGCAAAAATGCTCAGCAAAAGCAGGCAGCGAGCTGAGGACCCCACAGGGTACATAAGGTAGACAGGGACTTAGATACACACACAGGTCCCTGCAACCGACTTAGGAGAAAGATGAGCCCCGATATGGCTTGAATTTACAGAGCCAGGATGTGACAGCTTATGGCTGTAGAATTCAAAGCTTTTTACAGGAACAGGTGTGTAGTGACGCAAAATGCAGAATTCACAGTGGACCCCAAAGAATGTGGCTTCAAGCTGCTTGTACCCCATTCCCTCCAGCTGTGACTGGGCAACTACTCAGGGCCCATATGTGACTAATTCCAGAACTGTCTGTTTACAACATGACACTCCAGGGTCTACTTGTCAAGAGCAGAAAGAACATCAAGGTATACATTTTGTCTCTTCCAGAAAAAAAAGAAAAGTTTCAGCTTTGAGTTAAGCTTCAAAAAATTAACAAGGCAGTGCAAGTTTTTTAGACTAGCATGTAATCAAAATATGCACAAGTGATAATTTTTTTTTTTTTTTTGCACTAGGGATTTAACCGAGGAACCCTCTACCTATATCTGTGTTCCCAGCCCTTTCTATTTTTTGAGACAGGGTCTTGCTAAGTTGCTCAGACTGGCCCCCAACTTGTGACCCCTCTGTCTCAGTTTCCTGGATAGCTAGGGTTACAGCTATGCACCCCTGTTCCCAGCAGGTTTGCTTTTTGTTATCTATCTATCTATCTATCTATCTATCACTTTTAGGTTGACAAAATCCTTAAATAGGTAGCACAGCATACTGGTTAAGTGAGGGTTCCAGAGTTATCTTTCCTATTGCTTCTGTTGTGTCCAACAGGCTATCAAAGGCAGTGAGTTTTACATTTTTAACCTGGAAGTCTTCTTTTGGACATTCTTCAGTCTGCTGAGTTGCTTTTGAAATGTGGGATGTGAACCAAGTCTGTGTGCATCCGTTTCTGCTGCTTGTTGTGCCTGCTGGACCTTCTTTGCGCTGCCTTAGGTTTTTGTGTCTGATTTTCTTTGACTGCAAGTTCTTCCTCTGGAATAGTATTTTTTAGAGAGGTTCTCTGAGGCCTACAGCGGACATGCCACCTTCAACCAGTTCCCAGCATAAAGTTTTTTTTCCTAACTCAGCTCACAGGCGTCTTCACAGGCTGCAAGTGAGCGGCAGAGGTCGTCTGTGGTCACAGCCCCTCGCGCTTGCCCCTTCTCCTGCTTCTCTGCTGAGATGGGAGAAGCCTCTGTAGCGCTCTGTGAACAGGATGAGGAGCAGCTTTAGAGCTCTTTGCCTCCACACTAAAAGCTGCACCCTTTGGCCTTCCCGTATGCAACTGGGAAGATTTCTGCTGAGAGCTTCTGCCTTGGGTGGGCCCTGGAGTTTGCTGTATCTTTGGCCTGAGTGTGATATCCAAAAATGCACTCAGGAATAGCACTCTGGTGCTCTGATATTCTGCTTTCCTGCCACAGGATTTCACTCAAAAACTGTCCTAGGCCAGGTGTGGTGGCACCTGCCTGTAATCTTAGCTACTTAGGAGGCTGAGGTAGGAAAAGTTAAATGTGAGGCCCACCTGGGCAACTAGTAAGCCCCTGTCTCAAAACAAAAAAAGGCTAAGGATGGAGCGCAATGGTTGGCAAGGCTCTTGGGCTCAAACCCTAGTATTCATAAATAAAAACTTAGTATGAGAAAATTCCCTGGAAATGCCCCATTGTCTTCATAGCTCCCCAGTGCATTTGAAGGGGTTAAAACTTTTAAAACTTGCATTGTTGCAACAGAAGAGTTGATTCAAATCATCTAATTTACAATCCAAAAAACTAGGGGTTGATGTCCCGATTAAAATCTTGCCTTTTACGTGCCAACTCCAAGAACCTGGGCTAAAGTTATTTCTCCTTTGGCTTCCTGATCTGTAAAATGGAGATGATGATAATATATGGGCTGTGTGAAGGCATGTAATTTTTCCGCTGCGGTCCCTATGGGAGTATAAACCCTAGCCTCCTTCTCATCATCACTTCTGTTGCTACTACATGGCATGAGTATGACCAGCTGGGCTGCAGCATAAGATGCACACAGGTTTCACTGAATTAATTTTTTTATACAGGGTCTTGCTATGTAGTTCATGTTGGCCTTGAATTCACTATGTGGCCCAGTTTGGCCTTGAACTCTTGGTGATTCTCCTGCCTCAGCCTCCTGACCATGCACCACCATTCCTGGCCTACAGATTTTATTCCAGGTAAAGACATTTTCAAGGATTGGAATAGCCTGAACCAAAAACCAAAAACAACAAAAATCCAGAAGAATAGCCGTTTAGATTGAATTTCTGATCCCAAAGGATAAACATTTGAGCAACATCTTTTTTGAACTTCAAAACGTCAATGAGTCATAAAAATATCAAATTTTCATATTTGATTCTCAAACTTATGCAAAAACAATGAACATTTTGTTAAAGTTTTAGGGACTTTTTACATTAAGAATAAAAATTTTTTTTAAAAAACTGCTATTCAATTAGTGTACGTTTGCAGTTCATGTTGTTTGCAGTCGTCCTGGGGAGCGGTTACATGTGGACCACAGCTTGTGTCTTTTTGTTTTTTAATCCCCTCCCCCTCCCCCATTTTTCATTCTTGTTATTATAACTCTTAGCTCATGTTAGGGCATATAATACTCACGGTAACTGAGGTTCCTAGGCTCCTGGACATGGCACATCTTTATTCTACTGATTCCCCCTCCCCTCCTCCTCACCCCTCACACTTTTTCCTTCGGACCACTTCCCTGCTGTGAGAGATCCATCTCCTTGCCCCTTCTTAATTTCTTCATACAGTTTTTAAAATGTGTTTTGTTAATTTTAATGGTACATTTTAGAGATATATACTGGTCACGTTCATCCCAGGGAATCTGTACCTGTGTACAATACATCTTGATTGTTCTTTTCACCCATTGCCCCTTTCAACCCCTCTTCCTCTAAATCTACATGACAACGCTATGTTACAGAGAATTTGTTTCCATTTTTCCTTCTGTTTTTAATTTTCTCTTCCTTCTTTCCCCTCTCCTCCCAATAGGTAAAAATTTTAATAATTAACATTTCCGAGAAATAGTTAATTTAAAATAAACACCAGCTTTCAGCACCTTTTACAATCCTTTGACCAAAGTCTCGTAAAAAGCAGCTGCAAGTCTCCCACGCTCTCTGGATGAAAGTGTCTACAGATCTGATTACCTGTCCCTGGAAAGCACAGGTCCTTGTACAGCATGCTTTGCTCTCCAGGTCTCTGGCTCTCACTGGTCAGTCATGGGGTTCGATCATGGCTTCCCCAGTCTCCCACAAGCTGCATCACTTAATAAGCCCGTAAGGAGTTTTTTCCCCCTAAGACATTTAGGGTGCTATAAAAGTCTCCCTGTCTTTTTTCTGTCATTTTCCCTGCACCTTACATCTGAGGTTACAGGAAAATAAAGTAACACTGTTTACACACGCAAGGTTCTTTCTGATTTCTTTTCAATACTTAAGCAGGTTAACCAGCTATATTTTGTAATGTGGGGTCTTGCACAACTTAATACGTAATTAAGAGTTAATAAAAAAGGTTAAACACTTTGCCTATAGTTAATGAATAGGACACTTTTGGAAGACAGCTGTCATGAACTAACTCATTCATGGGACCCTGGTGGAGGGACAGGGCTAAGAGTGAGCAGAATAAACCGTGGCCCTTGGAGGTTCCTGGGCCATGGACGGGGAGCACCCCATAAATGACTTGGAGACAGGGAAAAGCTCAGTCCTTGGGGCAGATCATGTAGGTCTGAGTTCTGACCCTGCCACTTATTCACTGTGTCAACTTGGATAAGTCACATAACTTCTCTTACCTCATTTTCTTCACATGTAAAATGAGAATAACACTACCCACTTCATAGCGTTGTTGTGATGATTTAGAGCTAATACATGCAAGAGCTCAGAAGAATGATTGACATACGGTGCTAATTAAGTGCGAGCCGTTATTATTACTGATGTTATTATCACTGCACAGAAGTACAGATGAATACAAAGTGAGCGAAATGGATGCAAAATAAGGGTATTACTTCATTATATCAGGTGGCCTCTAATTACACTTCCTCGTCCTCTGCCCGCACCCATGCCAGGCTGCTTTCTGTGTCTGAGTGTTTGCCCTCCCTCAGTGAGCACTCTTTTTTCACTAAGCATCCTCTTTACGTTCTGTTTGGAATAATCAAATCAAAGGTGCACATTGCACGCCTTCTTATTTTCTCAGTGTATTTATTTCTCACTTTCTCGCTTAAAGATGCCATGCATAGTGCTGCTGTTGAAGAGGTCACAGTTCTCATTTGGGCCTGGGCTCCCATGGCACCTGATGAACTGCAAGGTGCCCAATGGTGCTGGCTGATGAATGCAGAGTACTGTTTCAGACACAGCTTTCACTGGCATGGCCAGGGGCTGGCCCAGTGTTTTCTGCAAAGGGCCAGAGAGTAAGTATTTTTCACTTTGTGGGCCATATGTTCTCTGTTGCAACTGTCACAACCACTCAACTCTGCCAGGATGGCCATACCCCATACCTAAACAAATGGCTATGGCCATGTTCCGATAAAACTTTACTTACAAAAATAGGCCTGAGAGATGCGGCTTGCTAACACTTGCCATACAGCCTCATGGGGTGTCAAAATTATAAATCAGATTAGCTAAAATGAAATTCTACTCTGGCTTAAAAATAATGCACAAACAAACCTCCCAAACCTCAGCCCTTCTCCCTCAAGAGGCTGCCTGCAGGCAGAAGGCAGAAATTAATACCCATACTATGCGACACAGACTTATTTCCACGGTTCCCAGGCCCCAATCTCTGAGCTCACAAACCGCGGGGAACACGCAGCTACTACATTAAGTGAAGCCCTGGCTTTCACTCTCAGGCCACCATTATGTTCTTGCTGGTGTCTCAGGCTTTTTACAGCTTGAACTACAAAGCTGATGAGTAGGATTCACTCACCCAAGAAGCAAAGCAATTTTAGGTTTGCCAATCTGAGTTAACGTTTCATAATTCTAATCCTTACACTTTCAATTAACAGATGGACGCATCACATTCATCCATAAACAAAAAGGAAAAAAGTAATTTCTTTAATGTACACCTGGGAAAGACAACTTTAATCTGGATTTGTACATTAAATATAATGCAATTTAATTATTAGAGCAATTTAAAGCTACTATGAACATGATGGGCAATTGTGAAGTTGTTTTTTGTTTTTTTAAGTCTCTGTTTCTTATTCTTTCAAAGACATATTCTGGCATTCAGGAGGGCTTTGTAAATGGTAACAGTGGCTTGCTAATCTCATCCAACCTGGTGGAGCAAGAAAGGAGACTAAGTTTTACAAAAGCAGAGTATGATGACTTCAGAGGATAGTCTACTTTTCCTATTATTTAGAAAAATGAAAAAGTATGAATTTTCTTTAAAAAATGCAGAACAAAATTAACTATTTTGATATTTGAATGAAAATAGAATGTTTTGTATTGTTTTGAGACTAAGTTTCAGGGATTCATCTGTATTAAATTCTTTTAATCAAGATACTGTATGAGGTGGCGTGGTGGCACACGGCTGTAATCCCAGCACACTGGAGGCTGAGGCAGGTGGCTTGCCATGAGCTTAAGGCCAGCCTGAACTACATAGGGACTTCAAAATTAGCCTGAACTATGTAAGACCCTGTCTCCAAAAAAAGAAAAACAAAAACAAAAATGGTACTAAACTAACAAAGAATATTGAGGACAAGATCCATGGTTCTACCCATAGTAAAATCATTTAATTCTGTGCTATACACACAAAGAGTAGCAGAAATGAATGGGAGTACCTGCATAAATCTGGAGCCCCCATTACAAAAATTAATCCTGAAATGTCAAAATGAAAATTTTATTCCAAAAATGAGAGTACGTAAGCTTCCTGCTTGGCTTTTCCTTTCCCACTCTTAAAGTGATTACGGAAACCAATAAATTAAAGCATCTTTCTGGACACAGGTAACTTCATTTATGCAAAACACAAGACAAAGAGGTCCAAGTCAAATTGACAATGGTCTTTGAATTAGCTCTGTGCACTTACTCTTTATTTTTGACAAGTTATTTTGGTGAAACAAAATAATCTTGTAATATATATGAATCCAACAATTACGCAAAATATAAATGTGCAATTTCTAAAAACAACTGCCTGTTAAACCTTATGTTCAGAGATCCATAAATAAAACTTAGCTATGTCAGTAATTTAATTCTGATCTGGTGACACAGCACGTTTGTATTCCTGGAAAAAAAAATAACCAATCTTATTATCTGACATGTGGGCATACTTTAGGGTTAATCAAACAAGCAATGTGGAAAAGCAGCCAGTATGCTAGATGGTACAATTTTTTGGTTAAACTTCGAAATGCAGTGATTTCACACTTGAACTGACCAGTTAAGTCAACAAACTCAGGTAAGTTGATCATGCCTGCATAAACGCTCCTGTCTTCCAGAAAGATTTAAAAATTGCAGCATGACTGGATTGACTTGGTAATTTACGATCTGCTAGGCTAAAGCTGTGGAATTAATTCAAGAATTCTACATTACCAAGTACATAAAGACGCTGGTTTTAAATGTTATTTTTGCATAAGTTTACTTACCGCCATATAAGCATTTGTTCCAACATACGTCTTGGCTATAGAATTCACCAGCTATGAGACAAAACAGTCTGTTAGAACAATATAAAGATAATGTGGAAATAAAATGGGCAATTATTCCTCATTTAACCTACAATCATCAATCGTATAAATCAACTAAAAATTATGGAAAAGGGAACAAATTTATCTACAAAGGCATTAAAAATGATTAAATCTCTCTTTTCTTTTGAATGTGATTTCCAATTTAAACAAGCGCAGCATTATAGTTTATAGCAGATAACCTTAAACAATTCACTTAAGCGGGATGCTTATTGCTTTAGTACCCCAAACCCGCCTGATATAAAACATCAATTTGAAGTAGAATTTGAACACACTCATTTTTAGTCAGATGGCTCAAGATATGAACGGAGCCTTGTGCATCGCTAGAATGAAATGAACACTAAATACGCTGGAGGGATAACAGACTTTGACAACTCATAATACGATGGTGACCTTCGCTTTGGTCTTCGTGTTTGGCTGGGAGTAAAGGTGGCTACAATTCAAATCAACATCACAGCACGCTCATGGGTCACTATCACCGGGGTTCTCAGGGGAGGCCCAAAATGGAAATTAATTAAAATTTGTGCTGCACATTGTAATGGCCCTCCACCATTGTTGCTCCCAATATTAATTTTTATTGTGGGCCAGTTGGGCTCCCCAGGCACAGCTCCCACTCTGCCCTCCCTTTTGTCTGGCCAGAACGCTTTCATATCAAAGCTGCATATCAATGAAGTTTGCTATTCGTAAGTAGTAATTACAATATCAGCAGTTTTTACTGTCATTAAACAATGAACAATCATATTCTGATGAAGGAAACTCGCTTGGAGATTAAAAATGAACAACGCACTCCCAGCTGAGGGCGAGATGCAGAGTTTCTGTTTGTCTGGCAGCAAGGTGATTTTTCAGTCCAGAGAGGAGAATGGAAATAAAAGTGGTTGTTGCAGGGGGACAGCACACTGGGAGGAAAAGAGACCTACTTGAGTGCTTACGCCAAAATCACACAGCTTGACTTGTCCTCTCGTGTTTACAAGCATATTGGAAGGCTTCACATCTAGAAAGGAACCAGAGAAGCTCACATAACCACCCCATATTGACAATGCTTGTTTTGAAAATCACACATGCACACCGTACTGTATTGGAATCATAAATTTCTAGAGAAGCAAGGGTTTATTTCAAGTGAAAGACAAATCAAAGGTTGGCTTCCAATGATAGTAAATACACGCATCATCCTTGCCATAGCATTTCAGGAAAAGTAGAAAGGTAAGAAAATGTAATTTTGCAAAGAATTTGTACAAAAACGATTAGCTTTACTTTAAATGTATAACCAACGAGCTACCTACCCTATCTATGAGGTGGTAAGGCCAAAAAGAAGACAAGGGAAAAATCACTCACATGATGCGGGTAACAGGTTATATCTGAGTAAAACAACGAGAAAATGAACACACCATTGCCATTTTCCATGTTTTACATGACAGACACTATTTCAGGCTACGCTTAGGAACTGACCTAAAAGATGTGTATGTGCGTGCGTGCATGCACGGACCCTTCTCCTCCCTTACAGCAGTTTTGACTGTGATTATAGTTAACAAAAGAATTGACATAGCTTTTGCCAAGGCAGTCAGTCGGTAAATAATGACACAAAGGGCTTCTGTCAAACATCGCCAGTGACGACAATGAGCCTTTTCTGGAATTCAGGAAGGCCACAAAAGCCATCTAAACAAGACACGAGCACACTACTTTTTTAGACGGGTAGACAGCAGCACCTGCTTTGACGCTTCATCTTTAATGGCAAAAGTGGTCCAGGACAGACAACTGGCTGTATTTAAAAGAACATATAAACCTAACTATCCCAAATACAAACAAGAGACTCAGAACTGTTTAGGGACTATTTTTTTTTTTAAATAATCTGTAAATGAGTTAGTCTCTCAGCCCTCTGCCATGCAAACGGGTACCCTAACAAACCTTTGCCAAGGGTAGGCATTTCATTTAATTTCAAGTCAAAACTCAGTAACAGACAAATATGAAGCCCTGCTTGCTGTATGACAGGCAATGGGCCAAGCACTTTCTCAAACATCAGCTCATTTAGCGTTGGCTCAGTGACATTAGGATGTGAAGTCCAAGGAGGCAGCAACTTTGCCTCTTTTACTCTCTACTGTTATCCCCACTGCCTAGAAGAGCCCAGCGTACAGTAAGTGCTCAATAAATCCTTGCTGCATAAATGAGTGACTGAATGGATGGACAGTGTGAGCATGTGGTATTGTTTTATGTTGGTGACTACACTTCACCGATGAGGGCGTGATGGTGGGTTGTCTCTGTAAGCAGGCCCTTCAGGTAACACGCACAGTAACCGTGACCGTGAGTCTCTCCTTGGACACAGGCTAGACACACAGGGATTCACAGACTTTCCTACCAACTGCTTTCCCAACCGCCAGCTTTTCCTGATTCCAACGTAACTCTTACAGCACCATTACATTAAACCGTATATGTAACACTTCCACTGCATCACCTCTTCCTGAGGACATTAAATGTTTTCTGGGTATGCTCGCTACTTGCTTCTTAAGAATATGGTTGTGCTTCCAAATGTACTCCAGCAATAAGTACAACCCATCACAGACCACCAGACCAGACCCTTAGTAACTGTTCACCATCTGGACACGATGGCACGTGTCTGTTATCCCGGCACTCTGGGAGGCTGAGGCAGGAGGATCGTGTTTGAGCTCAGCCTGGGTGACTTAGAAAGACACTATCTCAAAATTTAAAAAAAAAAAAAAAGCTTACTAAAGCAAAAAAAAAAAAAAAAATCTTACATTTGACATAGCGTAGTCTTATTTTCCAGATCTAATTCTCATTATAGGCCTTCAACTTTGAATGTTTTTCTTTTGGACAATTTGTTCTCTTAGATATTGACGGCTTAAACCACTCTTAAGCTCCCACATCAGATGGACACATACTGAGCTCCTAGAAGAGCTACCTAAACCATGAGGTATGCTAATGTAGCAAACTGTACCTTCAATGAGACACACATTAGGCTGAAGGGGGATTAAGAGAAGAGAAAAACAATAAAAAACAAAACTGCTAGACCTATTCTAAAATGCACGGTGCATTTAAGAACTTGACTCGAGCATTTTCTGGCTCTCCACAATGTAAAGGAAGCGTACTGGATGCCTTTTGCACAGGTAGCCTAGTTTATAAGAGTACTGTATGTCTAAAATTACGAGGCACCCAGTGATCCTAGAACCAACCTCTGTATTCCAAATACCCTGTTTTTATCACTCTCATGGAATCCCTGTTGTTCCTGTTGCCCTTGCCTCTCCCTCCCACCTACAGATTTAGAAACCCCTCTCTATTTTCTGGTGACCTGAATCCCGCCATGCTTCTACTCAAACACCTGCCTCCCTGCTGCCCCAACTTCCCAGGCCACCAAAGCCAAGGCTTCCCCTGAACTGCTGTCTGTGCCATTTATTAGTATGTGACACCTCCCTAAATATTTGCTAGCACAGGTTTCCTCATTCTGGGAAACCAGTTCACAGGGTAGGAATGTGCACTACCCATCTCTGTGAGAATCCCTTCTGAGCACAGTATCTTGCTCACCAGTTGTTTTTTTTAAATAGTATTAAATTTGCTAATTTCAATATCTCCCTTTACACTAATATGCTGAGTCATAACTTGAACATAACAAGTATCTCTAAACTAAGCCAATGGATTCACCCTAGGAGACAGATCAGAACTTCAGTCTTTTTGATCCTGCCCCAAACTTGATGTGGGACTTTAGACTCTACATGTGATGTTTTCCTTTCCACCTCTGCAGGGAGATAATAGTTACTGTGTTTGTCTTAAGGAGCAGTGAGGATCGGATGAGACAGTCAGTGTAAAATTGCTTTGTAAACTGTCAAAAACTCTATAAATATAAGGTATTATTATGAATTGGTAATCAGCCATGCTGCAAAAAGTGATAGATCTTGTTATATTTAGGAAATAATTTCTACTGCTACTGAAGCAATTTAAACTGAATTTGAGTAAAATATTAGCTGAAAGAAAGTAGTTTCTTAAGCCCACTAAACAGAACTGTAAAACTAATTTAATTACATATGAGGAAACCTGTATGCCAAACCACGTGACTTACTCGTCCTCCACCAGGCTACTGACTGGCTCTCCTGACTGTCACACCTGCTCTGCGACAGTCTGTGTCTGACCCAACAGTTAAGGTGAACCTTTAAAACCAAGTCCAATTCTGTCTCTTCTCTCCAAACACCCTCGAGAGCTTCCCAAGAAAACGCAGACTGGGACCTTGCCCTCTGCAGCGGTCTTTGTGGCCCTGAGCCACTGTCCCTGCCTCTGCACTCTGCCTTCTGTCCCTACCCTGGCCACCCCTGCACCTCGCAGGCCTCCTTGCTGGGCATGCTCCTGGCCTGTCCCTGGGCCTCGCTCCCCCACACCATGCCTTGCTCCCTCACTTCCTTTAGACTTCTGCTCACACGCACCCTTTCTGAGGGAGCCCTGCCAGCCAGCCAGAGTGAGACAGTCACCCCAGCCAGACATCCCTTCCCTTTTTCCCTGGCTCACTGCTCTTCCTACCATTTAGCACCCCCGACACTGATATCTCTCCATGCACATCTACTAACTCTGATCCTCCTCTCTTGAAAGGAGGCTCCATTAACACACTCGATCTGTTGTACTTGCTACTATATCTAGAACGGTGTCTGGCATGTTCAGGAAATGATACCTGTAGGACAAATAAATGGTCTTGTATACCAAAAGATGAGCTAACATGCTTACCCAGAATAAGCATGAGTTTGGCTTAGGGAAAAAAAACTATGTCTTCCCAATTAATGGAACACACTTCAAGATGTACACATTTCTAAACAGTGTCCTTCACTCTAAGAATACATACACACTTAACAAATATTTAGTGATGCTTTACCATACACCAGACGTGGTAGTAGGTGCTATGGGAGAAGCACCAGGAAGACTCTGCCTCTGGCTGGAGCATCCAATCAAGGCGGCGATGCTGAGCTGGGAGTGGCGGGGCACACCTGTAACCCCAGGGCTCTCGGAGGCTGAGGCAGGAGTACAGCCACTTTGAGCCCAGGCTGTGTACTCAAACTCAAAATAATGAAAAAGGGCTTGGGGCTATAACTGAGTCTGAAGGCCTGGGGTTCAATCTCTAGTAACACAAAAAGGTGCATTCTTTGAACAAAAATACTGCTCATAAGACTTCAGGAGAAACATGTGCATAAATAGTGTCTCAACGTTATTTTCCTTCTGAAAAGTTGGCATGCTTCTTATAATAAGGACAATGATAGTTACACAACATTTGGTTAGCTCCCGGGGCTGGTGTGCGGTTTAAACACCAAGTTTTCTAGCCTTAGTCCAAGTACTCTGAGAGGCTAAGGCAAAAGGACTGCAAGTTCAGAACCTTGCTTGTGTAGGTTAGTGACCTGGTGAAACCCTGTCTCAAAGTAAAGAAAAGCAAAAGGCTGTGTAGCTCAGAGCCAAGGTCCTGTGTTCACGGCCCAGCATGGCAAAACCAAACCAAACCAGATCAAACCAAACCACGCCACACCACACTGCAAAAATGGCTATGACCCTAAAAACTGAATCAGAAAGCAGTCTAATGTAGTCTGCTCTTCAGGTCAGCACTTAGACAAGACCTACATAATTCATTATATTTTCCTCTCATTTAACTTATAAAAAGTTCAGGGTATCTCAAGAGGAACTTTTCATTTCACTTTTTGAAATCAATTTTATTTATTAAAATAGTTTTATTGCAGCCATCTTGTGTATACAGTTTGGTTAAGTCTGACAAATATACATAACATGTGCAAACAGGTATGAAACATTTCCATCACCCCAAAGAGTCTGCTGTGTCTCTTTCTGGTTGACAACGGTTTGACTGCCAACCTCTGGCAACTACTGAATGGGTTCTGATGTTACTATTATCAATCCCAGAATCTAGTGCTATTATTTTTGCTTTAAATGTTCTGATGACTAGTGTTTGGGTGGTACACAGCAGGTACAATATTTAAAATAGAGCCTTGAAAACAATACACTGCTGTTTGGGTCTTTTAAAGTCTAACATTTGCATTTTTAAATCAGAATATTTGGACAATTTATATTTTATGTAATTATTGATAGGATTGGGTTCAAATCTTCCATCTTAGTATTTATCCCATGTATTTTTAGTTTATTTCCTGTCTTCTTTGGGCTAGCTGAACTGTTTCCTCTCTTCCTCCTTCACTCTATCTATCTATCTATCTATCTATCTATCTATCTATCTACCTCCGTCTCTTTCTCTCTGACAATAGGATGAAATTCGCCAGTGCATTTAAAGCTTTCATTGATTCACTGACTGAATGCAATATGCTTCTTTAACTTCTCAAAATCTACCTTTAAATAATAACAGGGCACTTAATTTATAATGCAGGAATTTCATAGTACTGTATTACATTAGTCTTTCAGTCTTTTGTACTACTATTGTGTATCTTTCCTGTATGTCTTAGCTCCACAATGTCTGTGTTTTTAAGTAATTCTTTTCAAAGAATTTTAGAATGAGAAAACAGTCCCATTTATCCACATATTTACCATGTTGCTATTTTATTCATTTGTGCAGCTTAACTATCCATCTGGTATCATCTGTCTTTCTACTAATATCTCCCTTTAACATTTTTCATAGTTCTGGTCTTACTGGCAATGCATTCTCTCAGCTTTGTTTGTCTGGAAAACTATTTAGCTGTATTTTTGGAAAATATCTTCAGTGGTTTGGAAAACATATTCAAAATATATATACAGAATTCTGTATCAATGGTTTTCCTTCCAGCATTTAAAAGATGTCTTCCCACTAATGTCTCGCTTGCATAGTTTGTGACAAGTCTGCTGTTACTCTTCATCTTAGGTCTATTTAATGTGTTGTTTTGCCTGAATGTTTTAAATAGTTTTTCTTTTTTATTTTTTGTTTTTAAACACAATCTCACTCGGCAGTTCAGGCTAACCTTGAACTCACTATGTAGCCCAGGATGACTTTAAACTTGTGGCAATCCTCCTGCCTCAACCTCCCAAGTACTGGGATTACAGGCATATATCATAAATACTTTCTTTTTAATCATTCACTTTGAAAATTTTGATTAGGAGGTGCTTTGTTGTGGTTTTGTGTTATCCTCGTAAGGGTTTGTTGAGCCACTCAGATCTGTAGGTTTATGGGTTTCATCAAACTTACAATAATTTAGGCAATTATTTTTTCTTATTTTCATTCCCTTTTCTCCCTTTGACCTCTGAAACTGCAATTACACATATATCTTGGATTTTTAGGTACTGTCTAAAAGGCTGTGCTTGGGTTTTTTTTTCCTTTTTCCTTTTTTCATTTTTGTTTTTGAGACAGGGTCTCCCTATGCAGTTCTGGCTGGCCTTGAACTCACTCTGTAGCCCAGGCTAGTCTCGAACTTGCAGTGATCCTCCTGCCTCAACCTCCTGAGTGCTGGGATTACAGGGGTGCACCACTATATCTGGCTTGTGCTTGTTTTTTAGAATTTCATTCTCTGAAAGTGGAACAGAGTTCTTTTGTAGTAATTTTGGATGAGTTGTTGATTTTTAACTTGATTACTAATCACTTATTCTGTAATGTCTAATTTACTATTAATTCTATCAAATGAAATTTTTATTCGAGCTATTTTTTTTATCTCTAGATGTTTTTGTCTTTATTATGTATTTGTCTCCTTGTTAAGATCATGTTTTCTTTGAAATCTTTGGGCATATTTAAAATTTTTATAACTATTTTAGTCCTTGTCTGTTAAGTCTATTAAATCTCTGGTATTTGTGTGCATGAGGAGAATGTCTGTTTCTATTGATTGAATTTTCTCTGGTTATGGTTTTTCATCCATACTCAGAAGAAACAGTCTTAGCTTGTCTATTTATTTTTACCCATTTTACAGACAATGGGTACTGTGAATTGTGCACTACTCAGTTAGCTGTAGTACTCTAAAAACAATCTCATAGCTTTTGTTGTAATTCTTTAGAAGAGTTAGATTTGGTACTGGCAACACGGTTAAGTAACGTGCAGACAGCTGACACACTTTAGTCTCAGTTTAGAACATTGACTTGTGGAGAATATAGAATGACCCCTATGCCAGGGCTAGCTTAGCTCTACTACTAAAGTATAATTCTTCTCAAGTCTTTCTTGAATGTTCCAATATAATGAGGTCTCTCCACATTGCTGATTGGAATTAAAAGGATTCCCAAACTTACGTAAGCTTTGGAAATTGTTTGTCTTACAGTTCCCCAGAAATTTTTTTTCCTAGGTAGTGGTCTGTTGTCTAATATTGTAAGATTTCAACTTATTAATACAGAGTTTTTGACATAGATGATTCCTCTCCAGGACACTACCCTGTGGATTTCAGCCAGCTTTTAACTCCAATCTCTCTGTCAGTCCTCCAGGCTCTGGCTGGGTTTACAGGAGAAAGGCTGGGTGGTTACAGGACTCACCTCCTTTGGTCCCCTCTCTAGGATCACTGACCAACACTGCTTGCTGTGTAATGTCTAACGACAGCTGTTTTGTACAGTTATGTTGTTCAGTTTCCTAACTGTTTTTCATAGGTAGCAAATCTCATAGCATCAATCCCCTCATGGGCAGAAGTGGAAATATCTTTCCATTTTAAATTTTATTTTTGTCTCTTGTTCATTGTTTTGACCTTATAAGCCACCTCAAACCCTTTTTAGAAGCACATAAGAAATAAATTATATTAGGACTAAGCTAAATCTGAATTCATGAACGGAAGTTGAAGCCAAAAAAAAAAAAAAAAAAAGCAAACAGAATCTCTTTAAATGCAGGACTGAGATTAGCTCTCTTAATGTAAGTTTGGATTCATCTTGAGCATACTATTTCACCTTATATAAAAGGTAGCAATAATGCTAATATAAAGCCAATGTACTTAGTACCTCAAATTTTCATTTAAAACATGCAAATTTTACAACACTCAAAAATAGCTCCACAAATGCTACAACAAAAGATTTGATTTTGTTTGTTGGTTTGTTTTCCAAAGGCATAGACAATAAATAGCATATCTGATTAGGCAGAAAGACTACTTTTAGCACAGTTCTATCTGTGCTTGTTTTAATGCAATATTAAGTTACGGAAAACAAAAAGCAATTGAAGGCATAGAGCTTTTCATTCTTTACACTTAAAAACAATATAGCCTTTTTTCTGTAAGCAAAGCGCAGAAAAGATGAGTCATTAAAGTGACTGATTATAAATGGGAATCATCAGGGCAGATGTAAGTCATTTTGGTTTAATCAGGCCATTAATTATTAGGGTTTATCAATTAGTTTTATTGAAGGCAAGGGAGCTTAAATGAATAGTAGGGCATTGATTTTAACTGAGACATTTTCTCAAAGAAAATACAAATGAGATCTATAAAAGCCTGGAATCCTAGATCCTCTTCATACCACTAAAGCAAAATTTGTTGCTCCCATTGCCACACGTAAGTCCTTGGTGAAAAATTAAATTACCTTTCATCTCTTTTAGCAGTACATATGAAATATCATGTTTTGTTGTTTCCTAATTTGAAGTTTGGTTTAAATTCATCTTAGCCATGAAATCAACATCATTTTGGACAGAGTGAGACGGAAGTACAATGCAAAGTGACCCACTTTTCATATCAGATATTCCTCGTCTTTTATTTTAGAGAAATTAGTCATTTTCTGAGACCAGGCCCTTAGAGGGGTTGGAATAGAGCGCTATTGCTCAGGTCCTCTCTGCGGAGCCAAGTGATACCACAGACTTAATGCAAGATCCTAGAAGCAGCCCTGGACATGGCCTGGGAGGCTGCACGGCACACGAAAGTGAGCACACACAACATGCCTGCATGTCCAGCACTGCACACGCAAGTTCACTCTGTGTTCTCACTGGCAACCCTAGCAGTGCAGGAAGATCCGTTATCGCCCTGGCCCTATAATGGTATCCTGATGTCTGATTATATCTCGATTACCTCCTCATATCTGATCTTCCTACACTGACAAAGTCTTGTTCAGAGGATTGAGACGCTATGGCTAGCGCTGCCTGGCACAGAGCTAGTGGTGGATGAGTTGCTAAATGAATCACACAAATGGGAGAACAGTGTAAGTTTGAATGCACTATTATCAGTGTAAGCTACTGTTCCGTAGAACTGGTAATGGTGTGGACACCCTAGAAAATCAAGATGTGGATCCCCTAATCTACTGGGCCACAGCCAAACGCCTGGTGAGGTTAAACCTTCATGACTCCAGCTCCACCGTAGGTGGGCTTCTTTCAGACCGCTATGTACTATGCAGCGGGATCACAGAAGAGCTAATTATACAGCCCTGTTACATGTCCCTTGTCACAGTATTCCCCACTTCTTCAGTGAGCGTTCACAGTCAGATGGGGCTCTGAATGATGCTGTAACGAATCCAAGGTGCAGTGGTGTCAGCCCAACTGGATAATAGGTGGTTTTGATGCAGTTCTATCCTATAAAGTCAAGAGCTGAGAAGATTACTAAAAAGTATCAAAGAGCAGGAAGAATGTACCATTTATGTCTAAGGTCTTGTGCCTCGCTGATAGTATAATACATAATAGTAGGTGGTTTTCCATAGGTGTCTATTACTAAATAAAAAAAATTTTTTGACATTCTGTATTATGTCTATGCTCTTTTGTTTTGCTTTTTTAAAACAAAAAAATCTGAAAAGAAAGTTAATCTCTAAGTGTCTTTAAAAATTAAACATAAGGGCTGGGGATTTAGTTCAGCAGCATAAGCGCCTACCTTGCAAACACACGGTCGTGAGTTTGATCCCCGGTACAAAAAAAAAAATTAAACATAAGCCATACATTTAGTTTATGTGCTGTCAAAGCAGTACAAGCCATACATTTAATAAGCCAAGTACATACTTATAGTCCCAGCTACTTGGGAGGCTGAGGCAGGAGGATCACTTGAGTCCAGGAGGTAAGCCAGCCTGGGCAAGCTACTGAGACTCTACCACAAAAATAAAACAACAAACACCATGAAACATGAACTTAGCACGTAAGCTTTGTGGCCACACTCCTCCGCATTTAAGGAAGTATAAAATACTAGTAATTGGGGCCAGGGATTTAGCTCAGTGGCTTAAGTGCCTGCCTTGCAAGCGCTCAGTCATAAGTTCGATCCCCAGTACCAAAAAAACCCCAAAAAACAAAAAACAAAACAAAAAAATACTAGTAATTACACTAATTATATATTATGTATCAATGATAGTAAAATGATTACTTCTCAAAACCAGTAAATACTAAATTGTCTGATGAACCATGATTGTAAACATTTTTAAAAAGATATTACATCATTCCACTCCTAGGTATCTGCTCAAAAGAAATGAAAAAAAGCCATGTAAAGACTTGCATGCAAACAGTAGCATTATTCATACCATCCCAGTAGTATAATTCCAAGCATCCCACTAGCAAATGGATAGATAAGAAGTGATAGATCCATCTTATAGAATACTAGTCAGCAACAAAAAGGAGCAGACTGTGGAGGTGCGCTGTAACACAGATCGACCTCAAAAACACTAAGTTAGCTGAAAGGAGCCAGGCACTGGACTTCATACTGTATGATTCTATTTCTATAAAATGCTCAGAAATGGCAAATCTATAAAATTTGAAAATAGATTTCTGTTCTCTGGGGCTGTGGACGGGAGCAGGGATTGATTGCAAATGGGTATAAGGGCTCTTTTTTTAGGGTGACAGAAATATTCCAAAACTAGATCATGGTGATGGCTGTGCAATTCTATAAATTTATTTGAAATCACTGAACCATACACTTAAAGTGAATGTAAACTACATATCAATAAAGCTCTTTAAAAAACAGCCTCAAAACACAATTTGACTCATCATTAACATTACTAATTACTAACACACTAATTGATAACCCATAGTTTGCAGAGGCTTTGAGTCACTATGGGTAACTTTCCTACAACAAAATATGAAGCAGCAGTAAACTATATTACTCATATTATACACATACGATTATATCCCCTTAAAACTGATATGCACACTAGGAGGTCTGAATAGCTGGTTATAAGTCTTTAAAGAAAGACATTGATTTTAGAATGTTGCTTTTGTGTAGTTAAGACTGCTTCCCAAAATGACCAGGAAATGCCTACAAAATACAAAACCAACTGATTCAGACGTGAAAAATTCAGCCAACCAACTGTAGCTGCCTCAATAACCTCCAGTAACTGTTCTGACTGATTTTCAGGCTGGACTGACTGCCTTGTTTTTTTTTTCCTCCATTGAATTGACCAAATTGACTGTGGAAATTGGCATCATGTTGAGACAATTCATGTTGCCACCCAGAACTGCCTCATGCAGGAAACTGTATCTTTATACGAGCTGCAGCAATTAGCCATTTAACAATCCGCATAAACAGCACCAAGCAGAAGAGGAAGAGCTTTCTGCAACCTTCACAAAGGGCCCCCCTGCCCACGGCCCAGCCTTCGCCCCAGCACAATCAGGGGTCAGGGTGGGAGTTGCCCTCAGTCAGCATTTGGCTGCGTGCCGAGGAGGCCGTTTGAGACAGATAAATAAATGTTCTTTCACAAAACTACAACTGGAGTTACTCTGGAGTTACTGTATGAGCTTGGTATAAGGCTCTGCAGAGTAATTCCTCATTAGATTAGTTCCAAGGGAAACTGTGACTTGTATAATACATATATATATATATTGTGTGTGTGTGTATATTATATATATTATATATATATTATATATACAGTATATATATAGTATATATATTATATAATATATATATTATATATGTATAGTATATATATAGTATATATAGTATATATATAGTATATATATATTATATATATATATATATAGTACATATATATATCCCCCAAAAAGGAAAAGCCTCACCAACTGAGCATTCTCTTTTTGTCTATCTATTCATATCAGGTGCTGGTTATATCTTATACTGCTCACATTTGGCCTCTGTTTTGTTTTATTTTTAAAATATTTAAGTTGTTCTCTGGTTTCAGGAAGAATCCTCACTTTACGCGCTTAGAAATAGGCACGGTACAATTTTTAAGGAAACCTGAGCTCAGCTTTAAGATGTGACACATGGTTCTGTTGTGAGATGACAACGGAAGCAGAAATACACAGCTCTTCAACTTTCCCCTCAATGGAGCAATCGCACTGTTTGCTTGTATGCCAGGAAGTGACTCTGGGTCCACCAGGAGCCAGCGCATCCATCAGCAGGTCCCCACTCCTAGTCACTTCTCCTAGCACTGTGCCAGATCGCTTCAGCAATACCCTTCCGTTATGTTAACCTTCTCACGAAAAGATAACAACCAATATATCTATCTAGTTATTTCTTGGGGACTGCATCCTAATAAATGGGAACAGCAGGTACCATTAATATAGACTATGCCAACGTTCTGTATTAGATTCACCTGTGCACAACGGAACGCACTTAAGAGAAAACCACAATGTGATATAAAAGTTATTCTAATCACTCCATCACATAATAAAGGGTAGGCTATCCAAATATTCTTGCAAAAGCCTTAAATAAAATTAAGCAGCATAATCAGCCATCCTAAATAGCAGCTATGGTCTAGAGTCTCATGATTCAGTTCGGAATAGAAGCAACACACGTGGCTTTCCTTTTTCATGTGATAAAAAGGAGGGGTCCTGGGGCACTTATCAGGTAGGAACAAGGGCCAGAAAGCCGGGGCGCACATTTCTCCCTTCCCTCCATTATCCCTTAGTATGTAAAAGAGACTCTTAGATTCCTACTGCAATGTGTATATGTGCAGGTTGGTGAATAGGGAAATACAAGGTGTGCAGAGAGGAGTTTCTGGGAGTCAGAGAAAACCTGCATTCTGCTCTCGCCCTGAAACACTCTACCTCCCCAAGGTGAAGGGACCACTCACTGACTGCAAGCCTCCTACTGACTAGAAACGCTCTTCATCTAACGAAGGGATACATTAATGCATATGTTAAGTTGTGAGACTGGGCTGGACTTGGAGCCGCAAGCCCAAAAGATGGATCCTGGTAAACTGTTTAAAGAGATAACAAGAACTAATGTACGTAACACTTACTTGACATTTGCTATACACAAGGACTGGAGTAACTGCAATATTATCATGCATTATATCATTTGAGATAAGTATTACTGAGATAAGTATTGAGATAAGTATTATTAACTCCATTTCACAAATGAGGAAACTGAAGCTCAAATTACTGATATTACTCACACGCCTTAGTAAACCACATTATATTATCTGAACTAATAAGCTTTGACACTAACTAGCTGGGTGACCTTGTGAAATACACTAAAAAACTGGTCTAGATGGTTACTTCCGATCCCTGCCACTAGTGTCAGCTAGTTTCTGAAGAAAAGGACATAGAGAAGTTTGAGGAA
The DNA here is from genome assembly GCA_004027295.1 of Dolichotis patagonum. NCBI lineage: Eukaryota > Metazoa > Chordata > Mammalia > Rodentia > Caviidae > Dolichotis > Dolichotis patagonum. The sequence continues at coordinate 187,141 of PVJX010000198.1, read as the reverse complement.
GGTTCTAATTATTCCCTCTCAACTTCCTGCTGCTTTTCTTGAGAAACAACCGTTTGAACTACTAATAGTTACTATGTCCTAGATACAAAGCTATAACTTCAAAAAAGTTAAGAAACTGAGGAAGGGTCAGATAGTTGAGATGAAGTGAGGGGCAGAACTAGAACTTAAACCTGGGTCTCTTCTAAAATGAGAACCCTTGTTATGCTACCAACCAATTATTGCCTTTCCTATGACTGAGCAGGTTAGCTTCCTTGAATTTTAACTTCTTCATCTAAAAAATGCAAACACAATAATATCTTCCTTAGAAGATTATCACTCAGTGGTACAAGGCAAGCGCAAGGTCATGAGTTCAATTCCTGGTACCAAAAAGCAAACAAATGAAAAACCCCCAAGCAAACAAGATTATCAAGAAGACTACATGAAATTACATACACAAAAGATCTAATACAGTCACACACAGAAGATACTCAGTAAAAGTATTAATAATAACTATTATTAGAATTATCATACCCAGAAGAAATTCAATCCTATTATTAGGATTATTATGGTCCAGAAAAAATTTAATCCCTCAACAGTTGAAGACTGTATTTGATTTGCACAGTACTGGTCACCTTCAACCTCATCTTTGCAGAAAGGACAGATGGCGAGTAGTCCCACTGCTAACCCTGTCCACTCTACTTGACAGACTGTGCTACCTGAGGATAAATCTATTGTGTTAATACCAGAATGGGGATCAGAAGCTGACTTCTAATCAAGCCACATTATAAATAGTTCCATGAGGAAAACGTCCTTAGAAAATGATTCAATTTATTCATCCAACAAATACATATTTGCATATATACATCAGTGACATAAACTTATTATGGTTTCCTTTTCATTTTTACTTTTTTTTTCTCGGGAGGGGGGTACGGGGGATCAAACTCATGACCTCACACTTGCCAGGCAGGCACTTATGCTGCTGAGCTAAATCTCCAGCCCCTTACTGTGGTTTCCTAAACAACAAGGACCCTACTGTCCATCGTAAAGGTGTCCTTTCTCCCTCCAGTGAGCTCCTGGACTTCAGGTTTGCTTAACATGCAAAGCTATAATGACAGCTAGCTGTGGGGTTGGATGAAACAGACATTCATCCACACACCAAGCCATCCTCCGGGTTGTTGGACAGGGGGCTCATCACAGTGGATGGTGAACCCGAAGTCAAAACACTGCTATCACACAGTCTACCTTCAATCCAGATCTCCACTGAGGCAGAAGGATTTCAGGGAATGGGTTAGGGGATTAACTACCCTCTCCCATTTGCATTTCTTCCCCTGTATGGTACATGATCTCTTCACTTCTCTTTCCTGTAGGGCTTCCACGGATACTCATTTTCAGATGAGGAGAAGGAGGTGGCCAGCACGGTAATTTCCCTTTGATTCCTAACTCTGTCAGAGATGTCCTAAAGGAGATGTTTATGATCAAATACTATCACAGATGTATGGGAGAGAGAAAAATAACACCCAGAACAATGCTCTCTGAATAAGCAGACCACCTGAACACAATGACTATTATTTACCTACAGTATCTAGCTCATATAAATATAGATTATATATTATGTAGATAGCTGTTTCTTTTTTCATTAAGCTTTCTGAGATAACTATAGATTTGCATGCAGTTTTAAGAAATAACAGACACATATAGTATCTATTAATATAGTAATAATACAGTGACATAGAGACCACCCTAGTTTCCCTGATGGTGGCATCTTATAAAACTTAGAGAACAAAATCACAGTCAGGGTACTAAGAGTGACAGTAAGATAGGAAACATTTCCATCACTGCAAGCTTCCTCGCGGCACCATTTACAGCCATACTCTCTTGTAGCCCATGTTCCCTCACGGCCACCAGCAAACACCAATCTGCATTCCATTTCTGTAGTTTTACCATCTCAAGAATGTTACATGAACGGGATCATTCAAGATATAATCTTTGTGACTGGCTACTTTCATTCTGCACAATTCTCTGGAGATTTATCCAGGGTGTGTGTGTTACTAGTTGTTCCTTCCTGTTACTGAGCAATATTCCATAGTATGAAGGCACGGTGGCCTGTTTGATCATTCATCTGCTGGAGGACATCTGAATTGCTTCCAGTTTGGGACTAAATGAATGAAGTTGCTATGAACATTTGTGTGGAGGTCTCCTGTGAACACAAGTCTTCATTTCTCTGAGATAAATGCCCAGAAGTGCAACTACCGGGTCACATGAATACATGCATATTAGTGTTTTAGGAACTGTCAAGTGCGGGGCTGTATCATTCTTCACTCTTACCAGCAATGTATTAATGATCTAGTTTCTTGCTAGGATTTGGTGTCATCATAATTTTTTTTTAATTTTAGCCATTCTGATAAATGTGTGGTAATAATTCATAGTGGTTTCAATTTACATTTCCCTAAAGGATAATGACACTGGACATCTTTTTCATGTGCTTATTTGCTATCTGAATCCTCTCCAGTAAAATCTCTCTTTATGTCTTTTGTCCATTTTTTAATTGGACTGTTGTGGGTATTTTTCCTCCTTGTTGGGCTTTGAGAGTTCTTCATATATTTTAGATACATAGTCTCTCAAAAGACTGCTCTTAAGTAACAATATATAAGGTTTCTTGTCTTCTGAGAATCCTTACTGCATATATAGAAATCTCCAACATGAGGAATGAAGCTCAATTTCTAGAAATGCTCATTTTTGAGGATACAGCTGGAGAAAAACCAGCAACTCAGGCCCATAAAACTACTTTGTTTACCTCAGTTAATGGGCTAATTCCTCACCCCCAAATGTAAATGTTCATGAGTTTAAGATCAACTATCACACTGATGTGATTAATATACACATTCAAAAGACGGTATCTAAAGGATTTCTAACCTGGAGTCAAGGTATCATTGTGACTCTTAACACCGATACTGGTTTAGCACAAACATCCCTTCCACATTCATCTGACTAAGCAGCCCCAGCGCCCAGGGAAGGAAGCTCCCACTCTCGGCTCTCTCGTTATTACCACCCACAACATAAAACCAACTGGGGGTGACTACGTTAAATTGACTTGGATTGCTCAGACACTAACCAGTCACTTACAAAAACACGGGTCTCCCAGGAGTCAAAATTATGACTTAGATTATGTCAGAACTGTATCTTACAGTTAAGTGGAAACTACATAATCTTTGCAAAGGAAGCTGTTACGCACACACTTTATGCAAACACTTCTATGATAAAGCAGTTAAAATTCATCAGGTTATTTTCTGTTGTTAGTAATGCTACCCAGTAACCTTTTTAAAGAACCGTTTTATCTAGCAAATGATTATTCTCTACTTTTGCCACAAGTCCCAGCTTTTATACATACTCTGATAATCTTAACACTACTACCTTGATGAATATAAGGTTTTACTTCTATTCCTTTGCTCACTTGATAAATATAACCATTTTGGAAGATAACACGAATATTCTCGGGTTTTGTCTGTGTTTTCTTCCATGGTGGGGACTGAACAGAGTGCCTCACACATGGTAGGCAAGCACTATGCCACTGAGCTATGTCCCCAGCTATCACAGTGTCCTTTAAACCTTAAAATTTGCACTGATTTCATTTAAAAGGTAATAGAAAGTATGTGTAACATTTACCTGCCTACACTCTGAATTGTCAGTCTCCAGTTTTCTTCCAAATTCCTTATCTAGGACCTACTTGGACATTTTCTGACAACTTCCTGCCAACTACAATGATATAAAAATAAATTAAAGGATTCTTGCTTTCCATCCAAGTTGTGACTCTATATATGTCCTTTTCATAGTTCTTTATGAATGACAGTACTTGATTATCAGCCTCCTTTATACTTTAAAAACTGTCTCCCTCAAAGCTGTCTTTTGATTTGATTTCACTTGTCTGGAGTAGAAAACAATCACTGTCATAGCTGAGCCACAATGCTTTAAATGTCAATTACTTGTTCACACCTCTCTCTTCAGTTCAGTAATACTTCCCATTGTCTAGAATCCCTTGCTTTGAAGGAACATCTCAAGGTAGCGTATACACAGCAAGCACTAAGTGCCTAGTACCGAGGGCCTAAATTAATAAACGCTCACCTTGCCACTGTCATCATCATTACTTTCACAGCAAAATCTACAGTCCAGACGTCTCATGTGTCTCTCATTTGTGCCCCTTCCCACCTTGTCAGCATGTCACACCTCCTTCAGTCCTGCGATCACACAACCCAGCCTGCTGGCTTGTGAAGGAATGTGAGCGACTGCACAGCTGTCCTTTGTCATACAGCTGAGGAAACCTGGGTGCAGAGGGGAGGAACGGCCTGTTTCTCCTGGGTCACCAGCAAGTAGTTCAGTCACCCAGTAGGACTGAACTGGCAATGACAGACAGAGCTTTCTAAGATCAAGTTGGGTTATGCTGGTGTGTGTGTGTGTGTGTGTGTGTGTGTATGTGTATGTGTGTTGTCTTACTCTTAACTAAAGAAAGAAAACACTGTCCAATTTCCACATGCTCCAAATTGTGCTGACAATGGAAGTTTTAAGTTTTTCTACTTCTTACCCTCTACTTGCCAGCACGAAAGCATCCTCAGCATTTTTTTTTTGTACCAGGAATCAAACTCATGACCTCATACTTGCCAGGCAGGCATTTGTGCCACTGAGCTATATCCCTGGCCCCCTCCTCTAATTTTCAATTTGTTTCTCCTTCTAGAGTTGTGGATGTTCTTTATTTTATTTTATTTTATTTTTTGAGACAGGGTCTCACTGTGTAGTTCAAGATGGCCTTGAACTCTCCATGTAGCCCAAACATGCCTCTAACTTGTGGCAATTCTCCTGCCTCAGCTTCCCAAGTGCATGGGTGATATGTACCACCATGCCCATGTGGATGTTCTTTATATCACAAGGGTCATTTTGGTTTGTTTTTAAATTAGTGAGTTGCTAGACCAAAGCTAGTGGGATTTGTCAGGAGCCATGGAATCAAAGGATAGCCAAGACCCTTTGAAGGAATGGCTTATGCTTTGGACAAGGGAAACTTCTCTCTAAAGCAGAGCCATTATACACTGGTAACATCTGAGAGAAAGCCTTCTCTCTTTCCCTACTGTTTTTAAAGGCAAAATTGATGTACAACAAACGCTAACCTTTTTAGGTATGTAAGTCTATGTGCTCCAGCAAGTGTATAGTCATGTAACCACCACCCAAATCAAAATGCAGGTCATTTCTAACACCCCTACAGCCTTCCTCATTCTACTACAGCGAATCCTTCCTCTACCTTCATCAACCACTGATGTGCTTCTGGCCTTACAACTGCCATTTCCGGAAGGTCAGAGGAATCACACAGTAGTAGGCACACCTTTGAGTATGCTTTCGTTAACACAGCATGCATATCCAACAGTCACCCACACTCCTGCATCTGTATCAGTGCTTAGCACTGTTCCACTGAATGAACCCTTTCACTTTTCCACTTACCATCTGAAAGATATGGGCTGCTTGCCATTTAGAGTTATTATGAATGAAGCCACTATAAACAGCTGTCTGAGCTTCTGTGAGGGCACATGCTTCATTTCTCTTAGGTAAGTATCTAGGAGTGGAACTGCTCTGCCAAGTTGCAGGGATCCACCAAACTATCTTCCCAAGTTACTCTAATCAGCAGCAGCAAAGTGTGACAGTTCAGTTGCTCTGCTGCTTTTGTTTTTTAAGCACTAGGGTTTGAACCCCAGGCCTTCACACTAAGCTCTATTCCCAGCCCTTTCCTAGTTTTTTATTTTGAGACTGAGTCTCATTAAGTTGTCCAAGCGGGGCTCAAGGGACGCACCACCGTGCCCAGCAGTTTATCCTTGATATTACCCACCTGATATTAGTTTAGTGCACTTAGTTTTAGAGCAATTCTTTTAACAGAAAAAAAAAAAGCAGGAAGCATTTTTTTCATATTGAACTGTTGAAATCTGAAGCAACTTCAATTCTTCTGTCTTAAAACCCACAAACAATTCATCAGGAAATTCTACTGCTTGTACATTTAAAATGTATCCACAGTCTTGCCACTTCTCCCCACAGCTATCATCACGCTCTAGGCCTCTGTAAATGAAAACACCTTCCTTGCCGCTGATACCACCCTGGTCCCCTACGCCCAGCTGCACACACACAGGTCTCTGCTGTTTCCCCAACACTCCAGCTCCATGCCCACCACTGAGTCAGCGCTGCCTTCCCGGGGGGTATCAACCTGACCGTTCCTCTCTTTCCTCAAGCCTACCTTTTCTATGAGGTCTCCTGATTAATACTTCAGCTTACCTTTTGCTTGATCTGTGATTTCTCTTCTGTGTAACTAATCATCTTCTAAATACTCTACACTTATTGTGCTCTTTCCCATCTCAGCCCATCCATGCTAGAATGTAAGTTCCATAAGTGCACAGATTTTGTGTTTTATATACTGGTACTTTCCAGGTACTCAGAACAGTGGCTGCAATAGGAGCAGTATTAAACAAATACCAGTGAGTTAAACAAACAACACAGGCTTTGGCCTCTAAGGCAGTACTGGGTGGGAGTTCTGTGTGCAGGCCCAGTGAGAGTAAAATCAGGGGTAGAAAAAAAATTATAATATGATTGCTAGAACTACAAGACTTAGTTTCTCTAAACAGAGATCTATTTGGGCAGCATTTGGCTCTAGAATTTCTGCAAAAATACCTTAAAAATTTTTTTATTGAGAAAGTGAATGAAACTAACCAGTCTTATATATACAAAAAGAAATTATTCTGGGCCCAACTATCTAGGATTCTCCTCTTCCTATAAATTCCTGTGTGTGTGCAAGATGGCCCCAGAGTGACTGCTGATTTTAATCTCTTAATCTAAGTTCTATTCTCATTACCCTTCCGTTTCTATTTTTCATCCTCAGGGAAAGAGAGAGCAGTTACTGCCAGGGCATTCTCACATCTTCCAAAGAAATGGCATAGGTGTTAATCTTGTGTTTATGTTTGATGCGGCTAATGACGGTGACGGCTGGAGCTGCAGGTTTATTAATATGCAGGGCTCTCACCTCATTAGTGGCGATGTATGTTTTGAAGTTAAGCTGCAGTGTTTGCTGTAACATCGGATCTGGCCCAGCATACTTCCGCACTGTTCATTTCCTTTGTTTTTACCTGCAGTCAGTGTTCTGCTTCTAGGGCTCTCACACATGCCTCCCAATAAACACCTCTTTTCCACAGTGCTTAACGCTGGTGGGAGTTTCAAACATTTTTAGTAATTATGTGTTCATGATGTGATCATATCTTTGTCTTATCTTAATGATTTACATGGCTTTTGACCTACAAGTATAATAAACTCTTTGGCTAGATTTGGGTGTGTTCTTAACAGCATGAAGTGATTAATTCATACACTGAAACTATACCTACGTTCTTAGCATTTGAGAGTTTCTATTCTCAAAAATATCATCCCTCAACCAAATACTGAAAAGGGCAAAATAAACAATAGTAACAGCCGACTGAATATAATATTTGGCGATGTATCATGAATAGCAATTTCCAACCATTTCCAGCTGATATGAGGCTTACATTGAACCAACTGAGCAGACTGAGCAGCCCTGAGGAATGGGAGGTCTGTCCCTGCTTACCATCCCACACCCTGACAGTCCTCAGTGGGTACGCTGTAGGAAAGGGTCAGATTCCCAACACTTTGTTTGGACATCACTAACCGTGTTTTATAAATTCCACAATATACTATTTATATATACATTTTTCTACAGCTAAACACACTGGGCCTTTGTATTTTAAAGAGGCAATTTAGACATGAGAAATATTTTGTTCTCTTTTCATATTGGGTTACTGAATTTATCTCCATTTCTTTTTTTTTTTATCTTAAATTTGTGGAACTATAAAGCTATGTCTTTTCCCTCCTACCTGTTTTTGTTTGTTTGTTTTGTTTTTTTTTAGAAAAACAGGTAGACAATGATGAACAGAGGAAAACACAGATATTAAACCAAGACCAAGGAAGAAGCTTAGATCACTCAGGGTTTTCTTTTGTGATTTTCTTTTAACTGTCTTCTCACAGAGCCTGTGCCAGGTTCCTCCACCCCTCAAAAACGGACTCTTATCTTTGATTTGACAATATGACACATATTCAGCTAGAATTTCCGTCATCAATAAGAAGCAAAAATGAGTATATGTGCTTTTAAGAAAGTACGGCAGTAAGCTTATACAGCAAAAGTGTATAAACAAGTATATTATCTATTTAATTGCCTTAGCTGAACTTAAAAGCTCTGATCTTTAATTGCTTGATTGAACTCATCTAAAAAGCTACAATTTTTTAATCAAGGAGAAAATTAAATAGCTTTTTGGTAAATAAAGAGGCATCTTTAATCTTATTTTTATGGAATCCAAGTTATTAAATATGGACAGAAGCCCTTCTAAAATATTAAGTTAACAACTACTTGATCTAGGGTAAATTTCTTACTCTGGTGCTTTACAAAAGTCTTCAGGGACACCTGTCTTTTTCTGCTCTTCAATAAAAACATACGCTTTTAAAGCCAGAAAGTAAAAGTGTCCATGAATAGCTAAGGAAATGCCAAGCTAAACATGTAAATGTTTAAAGATGAAAAGCCAAGAAGATTTCAGGATAACAAAGACCTATTTCCCTACCTGCTAGAGTTCCCAGTGCTGTTTCCTCATGTATTTAATGAGGTGTTCCAGCGCAGCGTGCTTACTCCCGTAGCGGAGGACCTGTGAGATTGGGGACGGCTCTGTGCTCTAGGACTCATTAGGCTCTGATCTGGACAGGTGCAGACACACGTTCACTCCCTGCTGCTTACTTGAGACTCAAATCTCCACACCTGCCTCATGGAGGCCCTCACAGACCCTTCCTACACCTAGGGGTGCATTACGCTGGGGGTGCTCTGGGAACTGGGTGAGCCAGCAAAGACTGAAACAGGAGAGGCCCAGAGTTCCTTTTTGAAACCTCCATGGCCTCAATCAGCCATGTTGCTGCAGCCCTCAAGTGTCACAGATCAGAGAGGGCTTTCCTAGCCTAGCTGCAACCAGCACAGGGAAAGACCCACGGGCCTCTCGGAGGTTCTGATGCTTGCACACAGAGAGCAAAGAATGGTGGCCCTGGGAATCGGATGCTAGACTTCATTTTCAGATCTAGACAAATCTATTTGAAATGTGTATAAAGATCCCACTTCAAATGAAAAATTCAGTTATTTCTCCTTAACATAAAGTGAAAATAAAATCAAATAATATACCTACAGGGCTACTAGAGGGATGCCAACTTGTCAGCATGGTTTCAAACTTCAAAGAGAAAAGGCCCAGGTGATTTCAGAATAATTAAGACATAGTTCCCTATGCACTAGAATTCTCAGTGCTACTAAGTCTCCTCTTAGACAGTTACGGGTAGAGTCAACTTATTCAAAGTCAGAATTACCCTGTGCACCCAAAACACAGAACCATCCTAGGACTTGCTCCTGAAACACTGCTCCCATCCCCAGGGCATGTCCTCTGAATGAAGGCTTTGCTCCTGCGCACTTACACCTTCCTTTAGTTCTTTAGTCAGATGAACTGTGTAGCACATACCCATAAAAATCAATGAAACGATGAGAACTGACCGCTGACTTTGTAATAAAATGGCTATGACCACTTTATGGATTGGTGGGTGTAGGGAAGCAGAAAGAAAGGGAATAAAAAGAAGCAAAGTACAGCATGCTACACAGCATCCTCTTTTAGTCTTTGACCCACCAGACGTGTTTACATGTGTACTTATACTCAGGGAAAGTAATAGTGGCACAGTTCAGCTGACTCTCCCCACACTTTATTTTGTACCAACCTAACTTTGTAGTCGAGAGGCTTTAAAAAAAATTGGCTTATGATTCCATTTAATCAACATAAACACCTTCAAGAACTAAATGAAGATAATACCTGATTTTACTGTCAAAACCTAGAAACCCTCTTTAAAATAGGAAGGAAGATTTCAAAAGAAAATTGGAATCACTAGGATATTAAAACCACCCGCAAGAGAAAACAATCCTTGGTGACAGACATACTACTACAGTTGCAGACTTCCTCCCTCTTCTAATTTGAATCTTTTTTTTTTTAAAGCAGCAACAAAACTTTCTTTAATCACATTTAGTTGTATGCTGCTGCATTTCCCAATGGAGAGAAAGAAGCCAGGGTGTGCAGATGTGTAAAATTAGCACTGTGGTAGCGTGAGGCTCTAATGCAGCTCTGTAACAGTCTCTTCCTCACTTCATAATTTGCTTCTAAGTGAACTCAGACATCTTGCGAACATTAAAAAAGACAAAAAGAGGTTACTTTTGCAGTATTCAACAGTTATCCTATTATTTTTCTCACATGTTCTGCAGAACTATTTCTCAGTCTTTTGCCAATTCCTTAAGTTCCACTTTCCAGGTCTGAGCCCCACTCTCTGAAGAGACGATGTGTGAAATGCCTGACCCATTAATAAAAGGAAGGGCGCAACTGTGCACCGCGACTTACAGTGAAGTAAGACAAGTGGACCCTGTCCTTTTAAATATTATGAAATATCTTCTTTATGTGTTTGGTAAGTGAAATTCACACAAAAAATATCAAATTTGCAATCTTAAAGCAGGAAACATGAAAGAAGAAAACAAGCAAATTCACATTTATATAAACAACCACCCTTTTGATCATCAAATATGTCAGCTGGTTTAAATGTCCTATCATTTATTTATTTTAAAATTCAAAGCACCTGGAGAGCCTCAGCCCAACCCCAAATCAAGTCAGGGCCTGTACCCCAGCACATACCTCTGTGTAAAATCTTTAGACTCCACAAATAGGTAAGGCCGTTAACAACCTAAATGTATGAAAAAAAAAAAAACCAGTACAGTTACAGTTTTTATAGAGAACTTTCTACAGTTAAACATAACCATAAAATTTGATTTAAAACTCTCAACTAATAAACATTTACTGAACATTTTCCATTTTCGTGCTTTTTTGTGGTGACACTGAATGTAAAAGCTACATGTTCTTTCCTCGGGCGCTTATAACGTCCCGAGGTTAATGCATGCCAAACAGCAGAAGTAAGTATATGTGTACACACGAGGACTAGGAAGGTCAAACCCTAAACTCTTATGGCACAACAGGCAGGAACGAGGGTGCAGAAAAAAGAACAAAGACATCTTATTGTTTTACACTTCTGCATGACTTTTCTTGAAATCATGACATTTATGACCAAGGAGAAGCTTTATTTCTTTTTGTAGTTCTAGGTTTACAAACCGAGGTCTTGTACACAGTAAGCATATCCCACTGAGCTACTTCCTCAGCCCAAGGAAGTTTTGAGTTAACTCATGAACAAGGTAGTAACCCATCTGTAGTCAGAAGGGTTCACTAAGGTGGCGGCCCTGAGTAATGCATTCAGTTGATGTGAAGAAAAGAAAAGAAAGCATTACATTTTAGGCATTTGTGTTTAGTGAAGACTCTGGTGGAATTTTCTGTATTATTCTTAGGTCTTTTTTGTAAGCTTAAAATAATTTCAAAATAAAGAACCCCTCTCCCAATTTTTAAAGTTTATTGGGGTTGGAAAGAATGAAACACACCAAAATGATCCTCACAAACTAGTCTGGCTGGTGCAAACTATGAATGTAAGCGTTATACAGATAATATCACAAGTGCAAGTCAAGAAAATACCAATGCAAACTGCATATGGATTTTTTTCTTTAATGATCTGAAGAATAACTCAACTAGAAACTTAAAAAAAACACATGAAGAAAACTAGGATGTTTTAAAGACTCTAATACATAGTTTACAAGTATATAGAAAACTTAATCAGAGGTTGCCATTAAAAACTTTGAAAATCTCAAGCTCAGGAGGGTAACGTAGTGGTAGGGCACTTGCCTAGCATCCATAGGGCCCTGGGTTTGCCCCAAGAACTGCAAAAATAAAAATAAAATTTTCAAAATCTTTATATAAAAGTTGTTGTGAAAGGAGACATACATTTTATTCACAACCATCGATCCCATATGTGATCTTGTGATTTCAAGGCTGACTGATGACGAGACACCAAGAAACAGAGAACGTACCATTACTACAATTACTCCAAGAATTTAAGTATGATGCGATACTCCAGGATTTAAGTATTTTGTGATGATTCTTATCATCACAAAAATTTTAGGTTGAGAATCATATGAACAAAAAAACCCCAATCATAACGAAAAGTAACTGAGTAGTTCATAAATCTTAAAAATGATGAAAAGAGGGTGACTAAAAGGTTTTAGTTGATTAAAAAAGACTATGAGCAATGTAAGAAATGCAGAGAAAAATTTACAAATACTAAAGATATAGAAGATGAAAATCTGTATCCTTTAATGCTGAGCAGAGGTTAACATATTTTAATAGTTCTTATGGAGAGAATGCGTTCCTGAAAGATTTGCCAACATGGTATAATAAATTTTATTACATGTCTATCTATTCTATGAAAATTATTTCTTCCAGAGTTTAGAATAATTGACATTACAATAAAGTATGTGCTCCAGACAGTAAAACACAAAAAAACCAAAATATTAATAAGTGCATAACATATTACACATTGTAAACATGGGTTGAAATGTCACAATGTACCCCATAAATACATATAATTACAATGAATAAATAAAAATTAAAATTTATTTTAAAAATAAAAAATATTAATGGTAATTTTAACATGAAAGGAAACAAAGTAAGAAAAAAAATAACATCAATAATGAAAAAGTTTTTCTGAGTAATAGGAGGAGGTCATCTTCTTTAGCATGGAAGCAATGATCTCTTCAATACTAGGAAGCTGGGTTAAACTTCTCAACTTAAAAGCTGAGTTAAACTTCTCAACTTAATTGCATAATATAAAACCTGCCTGTTCCAAAGAATATATTATTAAAATTCACAAAAAATGAAAACCCACAAAGAGGAGATAATCCAACACATTCAGGTTGTCTGGTTAAAAGGAATCAAATGAATACAAATAAATTTGTTAGATTCAAAAAATATTCTTCCAACTGACAACACAGACTAGATTTCCTTTAAAGCATATGTGTATCAGTGCACAAGGGAGCTAGAAATCTGTGCATGGAAATCTAGAGTATTATTATGGGTATTCAGCGGGCCTGGCTTCATGATAATGACTTGACAAAGCCTTGACACAAAAGTCCTGAGATCTGCTGTCAATCACTCGCTCCTTGACATGTCAAGCGCACATCCTTTCAGGGACAGCTTCAATCAACATTAGCTCTCAAAATACAGTATGCAGTGTCACTGCTTCAGAAATGAGAGGAAAAATAAAATGTGTTTAGTGGCAAGAGAGGCAGAAAGGCGTTCCTCTAAGGATTTTAGTGGATAGCAGATAAAAATCATGGAGCAAGCTGGAACACTGAAGTCAGACAGTTTATATGGGCTTTGTAGAATCAAAACTGTTCCCTCCCATACCTGCTCCAGAAGAAAAGTGAACCACATGCTGGACAAGTTGCAGGTCCATCTTGGAATGAACTGTGGCTCTGTGGACCTGCTCCGCATGCTAGATTATTAGAAGGTGGAAAATAAAGTTCATCTGGGGGAGGGAGGGAAGAGATGTCTAACTGTGGTTGTAAGACAGAAAAAGAAACTGAAGGCCGGTCAGGGTACTGCATGCCTGTAGTCTCAGCTACTCAGAGGCTGAGGCAGGAGGATCACTTGAGGCCAGGAGTACAGGACCAGCCTGGGCAACACAGTGAGACCTCCTCTTGAAAATGAATCTGGGGCTGGAGATTTAGCTCAGTGGCACAAGCGCCTGGCTGGCAAGCACAAGGTTATGAGTTCAATCCCTGGCACCGAGTGGGGGGTTAATCTGAAGCAGGCTGGGATTGTAACTCAGTATACAGTACTTGTGGATTATGTGCAAACCCCTGGGTTTGATTCCTAGTACCAAAACTAAATAAATAAATAAATACATACATTTTAAAAATAAAAACTAGAAAAATTTAAAAATAATAGCAATAATAAAGAATCTAAAGCAACTGTGTTACTGTATTATTCTCTCATTCATATTTATTTTTTAAATGTATTTTTCAATTTTTTTGGTGGAATTAGGGGTTGAAACCAGGACCCTCCCACTATATATTCCTAGTCCTTTTTTTATTTTTTGAGACAGGGTCTTTCTAAATTGCTAAATTACCCAGGCTAGGCTTCAATTTGTGATTATCCTGACTCAGCCTCCCAAAGTACTGGGATTACAAACATGTGCTACTATGTCCAGCCTCTTTTTTTCTTTTTTAAACAGTTCTCCCTTTCACCCCTCCCCGATTTTCTTTTTCTCTCTCAACACTCTTGGGAAAGCAGAGTAAAAGAACGATGTGTCTGGAGTCAGACAGCTCTGTGTTCAAATTAGAATGTACTAACTAGACAACATCACTGGGCAGGTTATTTTTTTCTAAGTCTCATTCTGCACAGACTATCATGTTCCATAATCTAGTTTGCAGGGTTGCTATAAAGACTAAATGATATAATATGTGTACATAAGTATGCCACAGTAATTGGCACAGCAAATACTAAGCATTTATTTCCTACGTTCTGATTTTTTTGCTTTAAAGTTGGCAATAGCTAAAGCTACACTCGTGCTTTCTGGCCTCACCAAGGGAACTCAGGGGAAAGTCTCTGGATCACAGTAGGACACTGGGAACCCAGTCAGGCTGTGAGAACATATTATATCAACCATGACCTTCAGCCCATCAATTTGCCGTCTCACTTTGATTGGTATAATCCTCTCTGTCTCAGGGAGTAATTAGCTTTGTACCAATCTGACGTTTGTCAGCTATAACAAAGAGTTATTCCAGCTTGCAGCCTACTCAGATTATATGCAAACAAAAACCCGCTTTGGAGGCATTACACATGCTTAAGGCCCCAGCAGAGTTTATGGAAAGTGACAGAGAAGCAAAATTATTAAAAGTATTTCTTCTACTCCAGCCATAAGAAGCTTTCATTATTATGATGGGATGAGTCATTTAAGCTAGCGAAGCTGGATATAGTCTTGAAAAACAGCAACAAAAAGACCAACCCCTCATTGAAAAAAATAAAAGGGCAAATGTGAACAATGATTTAGACTAACACTTATTTTAATGTCTTTCACTGAAATAATTTTTATCATCTTTTGAATTACCTAACAGGCAAGCCCTAGTGAAAGTGGGATTATTTTTTCTGCTGACTGCACTGACTGCACAGTCTCCCCACTCTGGTAGAATTGAAAAGACCAGTGGCCTTGTCTGGATGACCTATCAAGAGGGAGCCAAGATTTATGAAGTCTAGGGAGAACGTGCTTCTCTTCTGAAGAAGACAGATTTCTATCTTTTTGCCCTGTTCAATAGATAATTCAGTATATAGAACTTATATACTTTTTTCTTTTTCAATTTCTATCCTTGCCTTCTTTTTTTTGCCCTTTATCATACGTGTTATTAAACTCCACAGCCTAGAACTGCCAAAAGCCACTAAGCATTCATCCTTCCCTGAGATTAGAAGAGGAAATGAAACATTTTTATTTTCATCTAAAATAGTGATCTAAGTGCTCAAATTTTAGATTCATCTACCTATACATGTAGATTAGGAGCTACTTAGCAGGAACAGCATCAGAAAAGGAAGTTCTCATCACCCTGGGCAGTTCACACTAATAATCAGAAAGAAAAAAGGAAAGCTGTGAATTACAGTGAACTAAGAAGACTAAGTAAGTGTCCATGTTGGATTAAAGAATTTGAGTTGTCAGTTTGATGTTTAATGAATGTGAAAATAAGCCATTTAATTAAATGGTACACGATAGAACCACTTTGTTCTGTATTAAACCACTTATACCATCAGAGTGCCTTTAGTTTAGCAATTGTTTACTATTATACCACTCCATGATTTCTCTCAGATGCTGTGTGGCCCACATTACTTCACATTTGAAATCTGGAACTTGCACAGTAATGTTAGTTTAGCTGATACAGTTCACCAATTTATTAATGAATGTCAAAAATAGGAAAACTGCTTGTAATCAGAAAGGAAAAACTTACTAGAGGTAGTTGATTAAATAAGTTATAGGACATAAGAAGACTACAGAGATCTCTAAAAGCATGGTAGTATTTTTCATAAACTGTTTAACAATTTAGGCTCTTTAAGTATTTTCTAGTCATGTGTTTATACCTATAAAATACCCAAAAGACCAGTTTTACTTTTTAAGGAGTTGGAAATTCTACTGGCCAATTTGAGCACTGAGGTCCCTGCAAATGTGATACTACAACAGGTCAGAGTAGTGGCAGGCCCGACATGTCACGTGACTATGTTAGGGGTTAGTCCACGCTAAGAAGAAACAATAAAATGATAAAAGCAAAAGAAAGTTAAGAAGGCCCTGATAGCCAATTAGGATTTAAAGAGAGAGAGACAGGAGACAGAGACAGAGACAGAGAGAGAGAGAGAAAGACAGAGACAGAGACAGAGAGAAAGAAATATCCTGGGGATATAACAATAGGTATGACTAGACAGATTAAATCAGACAAATTTCCTAACACTGAAATCATATACTTACAGCTACTGCAATTCTTCCAAGGACATGTTCTGGAATTTTCCTATATACATCCAAAGATCCCCCTGTAGAGACAAACATGTTGTGTTATCTTACGGTTTATACATTGTGTCACCTTGAGAAGTTCAGACTTTAACTAAGAGACTCAGCAGGGAGCAGGGTTCTTAATCTGTAAATATCCTAGTCCCCTGCAAGAGGGAGGGAAGGAGATTGTGTGAGTGCTACACTCGCCCTGAAGAGGGTATGGCCTGTATATAATATAAGGGAGGAAAAGAAACTTGTTTTTACCCTGGCTGCTTTTGCTGGCTGCTGCTTGAAGTGTTGACGGGGAGCCAAGCCACTGTGCCTTAGAGCCAGATGATTAGAAACTATAACCTCCAAAAACTGTGAGCTAAATAAACCTTCCCTTCCTTCATTTTGTGTGTCAGGTATTTTGTCCCAGCAATGAGAAAAAAGTAACCAAGACATGTTACTATAAAGAAAAGCAGACTGGGCCATTGCCCTGTGCATTTATTGTCAAAATACATTTTTTTCATCTTTATTGGATCTCAGGCAAAACTGGATTTTACATATTTTTAACAATGACAGAGTCAGACCTTCAGATGAAGTGTAACTAGATACTTCCTTTTATTCCCAAGTATCTAGTCAGTCACATAATGAAAAAAACTAAAGGAAACTAGTGAGAGACCCTACTAAGAATCTACATTTTATGGACAGTAGTACATATACAAAATTATAAAGATCAATATGACAGTTACATGTAATATCCTGTGTACCTCTTTTTTCAAATGTAAATCAGGGCCTTGTCTTTAAATGTTCATATTAACCAAATAAAAGTTGGTGGATATAAGGCTCAAAATATACCTAAGGACCTATAAAGCAAAAAGAGCAGTGCTAACGTTTATCTAAATGAATGCCCCTCTTCAAATCAGATGCCAAGACAAGCAATCAGGGCTGGAGCTTCACCTTAGCAGCACAGCGTTTGCCTAGCAAGTCTAAGTCCTGAATTCGATTCCCAGTACCAAAATACATAAATAAATAATCTATTCTTAAGATACTGTCATAGTTTCTTGTTGAAAATTCTCTTTGATAACACTTTGAAAACCACTTCCTGAAGGAAAAAGAAATCCCAATCTCTATATCGTAACACCCTCTCTATCTTTACCTAATTTAGCTTTAAATTATTTTTGGCATTTTCCAAAAAATTAAAAACCGCTAGATTGTGAACATAATTAAGGTAAGAGCCAGTTTGTTTGTTTCTCATTTTCATCAGTTTGGAAATTAGCATGACTCATGGACAGTATAGAAGGTTGTTTAATAAGTATCTGTCAGATGAATAAATGCATGAGTCAAAACTATCACCAATTTCACCAGTTAGTTATGGTTATTCTGGCTCAGTTTCAAAGAAGGAAACACAAACCATTTGTGGCGACAGTAGCATCACTGAAACAACTGAAACTTCCTAGGTAATGTTTTCTTTTTAAAATTTTATTCATTTATTTTTCCTAGGTACTATTTTCAAGGAATCAAATATTCATTTGGAAGTATACACGAGTATGCTTGTTAAATTTTCAATCTTACATAAGTGGTATATGAATTTGAGGAACAGAGTTTATGTAAAGAGCTGTTACTTATTAATAATATGGTAAGAACCACTTTAACAATATGTAATAACCTTTCTATGTAAAATAGTGGACATGCATGCATGAAGCTGCTAGCTCTGTATTAGTACTGTTTAAAGCACACAGAGGAAAGGAAGATCACTGTTTTTACATAAATTTCACTTGTAGTTTCCAGCTTCTGACAAGAAGTTGGGACATCAGCATGTAACTAAAACGTATGCTTCAGCTCTGGGTACTACTAGAAAGATGATGAGAAAAAGCCATCTGCAAAGACATGAACCGTCCCTTACTTACTAAAATAGCACTTTTACTACAGATGCAGGAAAAGTGAAAATGTGGCAGGAAAATAAAAGCCTGTGACCTCACTGATCTTTTAGATGAAGCTGCAGGGATGAACAAGCTCAAGAAGACGAAGCTTTACGTGGTACTTGGAAGAGTACTGCGAGGGGCTTACTGGACCAATCCAGTGAGCAGCCTGAGGTGCTCCAAACTTCAAGGTGCAACCCATCCACATGCACACTGGCAAAAAGTACTAAGAGATTTTTTTTTTTTTACATAGGACATAAATCAGAGCTTACTTAGTTAAACAGACAATTGTTTCAACAAGCTAAACCAAAAAGCCAAAGATCATCCTTCTACCATTACCAGTAGAATAAGCTAAAAACAGCCCCTTTTTGAGGTAGTTTACTGGTTCTTGTAAACATTCCTTTAATCCAGTTGGGTCCCCCCTTCTCTAGTCATCCATATGGATAAATCTTCATGTGTCTGGTGCTGTGTTGTCACCTATCCTTTTCGCGCTCATTAGAGATAAATGTCAAGGACGAAAAATGATATGGTAGCTATTCCCAGAAGAGTTTCTGCAGTTCAGTAACTATTATCAGGTTAAAAAGAGCAGAGGGTTTTCTGTTTAATTTTTATTCTTCTTACTATCATTTCTATCTTACAGTGTTATCCAAATAAGATAACTCTTAGACTTACCAAATCACTAAATATCAGTGCTAGAAGGGATATTAATATGAGTCCACTCACCTTATGTTTTGATTTAAATGTAAAATGTTCTCCCAAACTCTCAAGTGTGTAGAAGGTGAGTGGATTAAGGGGGTACTATACTCATCACTGGATTAGCTCACCTGTAAACCCATAGCTTGAATGTGCTGTTAGGAGTGAGGCCTGATAGGAAGGGCATGACCTTGAAGGGTGTATCACATTCCTGGCTTCTTCCTTTGCTTTCTGCTTCCTGGCCACCATGACACGAGCAGCTTCTTTCACCAAACCCTTCCATCATGCCCTTCCTGCCTTCCACCATGCCATTCCTGCCACTGACTATAAACTGAATCCTCTCCAAACCATAAGCCGAAACATATCTCTCTGCCTTTAAGTTGTGAGTGTTGGGCATTGTGTCTCCAGGATGGGAAAGTGACTCAGATACCTTATATGACAGATGGGAGAAATTGAGTTCCGGAGTTACGAGTATGAGATCTAAAGTCAAGCCTCAGTCACTGGTAAAGCTCTCAGAAAACCTAACACTTTCAACTTCCCCAAATGCAAAGAACTAAAAGCTTTATCAATAATATATATATAGCATTAGAATTACATGTAAACTTTTCAACAGCTTCAAAACTCACTGTGATGTGGTATCACTGCTGTATGACACATAATGAGATGGTGGTACGCAAAGCTTTCAGGAACTCATTCATATGTGGTTCTGTGGCTTTGAACTTTATGCTCATGACTCAAGAGTTACCGGTTTATTCTCTACAGCCAGGCACTTCTCTCTTTGCTGGCTGGCCACATGCCATCCATGACTAGTCATTTCACCGCATGCCGCTATCCACTAGGGAAACCAACAAAAAGGCTGCTAGTGGATTAGCAAAAACCCATGCTTGCTGCAGGACAATTATATACATCTGATGATAAATTAGGGCAACCTTCCTCATAGAAGTAGGCCAAAATTTCGGTGCTCATCCTAACACACAGGCTAAAATATAAAGTAGTGCCTTGCACACAGGGTAAATACATACTAGTAAATAAACCAGAAGCAACAATTCTGACATGTTGGTCCCAGTGTCTGCCTTAAAATGAGCATGATTACTACTAATGTCAAAACACTGAAATCAGAAGCCACAAACAAAAATTTCAATGGATGAGCTATCACAGTTTTTTTCAGCTGAAAATATTAAAAAGCCCTTTCTTTGCAATGAGTGTTTTTAAACAATTTATCCCCAAAGATAATCTAAATGCATGCATATATATTGAAATCCACTCTTTGGATGTTTATGAATGGATTAGTTTTCATAAATGAGGAGGTGTAACATATCGCACTTCCCTACCTAAAACTTGCCAGTGGTTTCCTAATAAATTCAGATGCAACACAACCGCTTTACCATAGCCTAAGAATTCCACACCATCGTGCCCTTGTCTACTCCTCTGGCCTTCTGTCCAGCTTGTAGTCTCATCATTACTAATCTTGGTTCTTTCGTCACATCATAGGGTTCCAATTACATGGAACTTGCTTCTACTTTGGAGTATTTATATGTGATACTACTGGCTCAAAGATTTTCTGCATGATCTTTGCTGAGCTAACTCACTGACATTTAGGTCTCAGCTATAATGTCACTTGTACAAAAATTCCTGACAATTCTATGCTGCACCTGCTCTATCAGTCACTACCTACCCTACTTCATGTTTTAACTGAACTTTTCCATCCTTGAGTGTGCACTGTATGTTTCTTGCTAGTTTCAGACTTCTAGAAGTTCAGTAAATATCTAGAAACATATTATAAGGTACAAATGAAGCAGATGATGAGAATCTACACAAAAGGAATCATACCATGGTTGGGGAGAAAGCTGTTAAAGTCTGATCACAATATGAGAGGGACAGAAGACATGACAGTTCGAGGGTGGCACATAGATGTTTACATTTGTAGTATGTTTTTCCGTATATGAACAAAGTCTATGTACTAGCTCCAACTAGCATATCCAAATAACTAGGAAGAAAAAATCATGTGTAAAATACAACAGGAGGCTGACATTTCTCCAGACAAAGGCTATCAATAAAGAGAAATTATATATGATCAAATAGAATTCTAGAGCTAAAAAGTGAAATTACTCAAAAAAAAATCATGAGAGGGTTAAGAGCATGTCTTAAAAGGCAGAAAAAAGTATCAAGAGATGTGAGAATACATCAGTTGAGATTATCTGGTCTGAGAAAGGAGATAAAGACAATAAAGAAAAAGGAACACATTCTCAGAGACCTGTGGTACAATTATCAAGCACACCAACATAGGTATGATAGGAGATCTGAAAGGAGAAAAGAGACAGAAAAAACATTTGAAGAGATAATGATGAAAAACATTAATCCATACATTTTACAAGCTCTAAAATCTTATGCATCACACCTAGATGCACCACTACCAAACTTCCTAGCCTAGGACAAAAAGAGAATCTTGAACACAGCAAGTGAATCAACGTGTCAATTACAAGCACACTTAAATTTGGTTCACAAACAGAAGCATTTGGTAAAATTTTGTTTTGTTTACAAATTCTGCACTGAGCGACAAACACGACTATGACCATCTTTTCCACATAAACACAAACATGGTCATCTTTTCCAAAACTGTAGAACAAATTAAGTTCGTGAACCAAGGTACCACTGTAGTTGAAAGAAAAAAATGGCTAAGAATTCTACCCTCAGCCAAATTATCCTATAAAACATGAAGGAGAAACTAAGACATTTCCAAATAAAGAAAAGCTAAAAAACTCAAAGCACTGGCTGACCTACCCTAAAACTTATAGACTAAAGGAACGTCAGACTGAAACTGCACAAAAGCAGAAGGCTGCACTTTCTAATCTGTCACAAGTTGTTAAGCTATTTTTTTTTTTTTTTTTTTTTTTTTTTTGCACTAGGGATTGAACTCACAACCTTGGGCTTGCCAGGTAGGCACTTATATGTTAAGCTGTTTTGTTCAGCAGGTTAGGTTCACAAAAAACATTTTATGGTATTTTTGATTTACTATGGGCTCACTGGGAAATAAGTTTATTACAAGTTGAGGAGTATCTATACAATTAAATGAAGTTGATATGAATCTAAACTAGATTGTTATATGGTAAGATGTTATTTATAATCCCTAAGGCAACCCCTAAGAATATGACTTAAAAGCTATAGTAAAACAAGCCACCTAGGAATTTTTATTTTATGAATGTATGTATGTATGTATGTATGTATGTATATATATGTTTTGAGACAGGGTTTTGCTCTTAGTCCAGGCTGACCTCAAACTCATGGTGATCCTCTGGCTTCAACCAGCCTCCCAAATACTGGGATTGCAGGCACCACATGGAAATTTAAATGGTGCACTAGAAAATATTTAACAGAAAAAAAGGTAGAAATAGATACAGGAACATAAAAGACGAAAGATATAGTAAAATAGCAGATATAAATTTTACCTTGTCTGTAATTATACCAAGGAAAAATGATTTAAACCCTCTGATTAAGTAAGATTGGCAGAATAGACTCAGATGTCAAGGACCAAATAAATTGGATGTAAGTGACAGAAGTAAGATATAGCACACAAACAGTAATTAACAGGGAGTTAGAATGACTGTATTAATGTCAGAAAAATAGTTCTTGCTCAGATATTATCACTAGGGCAAAAGAAAGACTTTAAATGATAAAAGGGTCAATCCATCATGAAACTATAACAATCATAAATTTACTATTGTTACTATTTAATACAGTAATTTACTGTGTTACTATTTAATAGAGTCAAAATATGTAAAGTATAAACATATAAAGAAGAAAGAGTCAACTCAAAAATGTTATTTGGAGACTTCACTATCCAACTTTCAAAAACAAATAAAACTACACAAAGACTAATGAGAATAAAATACTTGGACAGCATTTTAAACCAACCAGATCCAATAGGCATCTAAAGAATGCTCCACCAGATCACAGCAGAAGAGATTCTTCTCAAGTACACACGCAGCATTCTCCATGACAGACCACGTGTTAGGGAACAAAACAAGTCTCGATAAATTTAAAATGATTGCAGTCATGAAAAAGTATGTTTTTTCAACCATAATGGAATATTAGAAATTAACAATAAATGCGAACTTGAAAATTTACAAATATGTGAAAATTACATGACATGCTCCTAAAATAAAAAACAGGTCAAAAGGAAATCACTAGGAATGTCCTTGTGAGAAATCAGAACCACAATATAGTAAAACTTCTAGAAGGCACTTAAAGCTGCTCATGAGCTATGCTGACCAAGAAGAAAAAAAGTTTCTTCAACTTGTTAAAATCTAGAATGAAAATGAATTTCTACCAATTTTACAACAAATATTGGAAGAGTAGGAACAACTGTACACCAACAAATTGGATAATTTAGATGCAGTATTATCCTGACACAGAAAACAAAGTCATACAAAAACACAAACCAATATGAACATGAATGCAAGTATTCTCAACAGCTGCAGAACAGGTGCTTGGCACGCACAAGGTCCTGGGCTGGAGCCCACGCAATGCACGTACACACAGAGACACACAAAACACCAGTAAGCTGAATCCAGGAACATATACTAGCAGTAACTGGTCCAAAAATAAAATGAAGAAAATAGTTCAATTTGCAGTATCACTTAGAAAATACTTAGGAATAAGCTGGGTATGGTGGCACATGCTTGTAATCCCAGCACTCTGGGAGGCTGAGACAGGAGGATCACAAGTGCAAGCCCGTCCCTGACAACTTGGCAATTGAGTGACTCAAAAATAAAAAGTTTTAAAAAAAGGGCTGGGGATGCAGTTCAGTGTAATCTAGTACCACAATAAACAAACAAATTTAAGAATTTAATATGTATTAAATTATATGTATAGAACTTGTACACTGAAAACTATAAAACATCATTGAAAAACCTTAAAGATCAAATGGAAGTATATGTGGACACATATGTATATGTACACACATATATATAATATTAATACGTGCATATGTGCAATCTATATAATATATACATACATATATATTTTTTGTGGGATTGAGGACTGAACTCAGGCCTTCATATTGCGCCTACATTACCAGCCCTTTTTAAATTTTCTGTTTGAGACAAAATCTCTCTAAGTCACCAAATTTCCCAGTCTGGGCATGAACTTGTGATCCTCCTGCCTCAGCCTCCCAGAATGCTGGGATTACACCCATGTGCCACCATGCCCAGCTAAAACACTTACTACTGCAAAAAAGTAGTAACACTTCCCAAATTGATCTATGAATTCAGTAAAATTCCTATCAAAATCCTGGGTGGCTTTTCTAGAGAACTTGATAAGCTGATTCTAAAACCCACATAGAAATGCAAGACACCTAGTAATGGCCAAGACAGCATTCATACTTCTCAATTTCAAAACTTACTATAAAATAATAGTTTAGAGTAATCAGGTATAAGTAATTAAGTATGCTGTGGTTTTGACATAAAGACAGACAAACACATCAGTGGACTAGAATGAAAGTACAGAAATACATTTTATGGTCAATTAATTTTTAACAAGGGTGCCACAGAACTTCAATAGAGAAAATAATCTTTTTAAGAAATGATGTGAGGATAAATGGATATATATGTATACATGAGTGAACCTGGACCCTGATCTCATACCATCTAAAAAATTAACTCAAAATGGATGAACGACTTAAAAGTAAAAGCTAAAATTGCAAAACTGTTAGAAGAAAAGTTACATATTTCCGTGATCCTGAATTAGATAATAGTTTCTTATATATGATATCTAAAGCACGAGCAACCAAAAAACATAGATAAATTGGATTTTATCAGATTTTAAAACTTTTATACTTCAAGGCACATTATTAAGAAAATGAAAAAATGCACAGAATGAGAAAAGTTTTCCAATCCTATATCTAATAAGAGTTGAGTATCCAGAATAAATGAAGAGCTTTTATAAGTCAACAATAAAAACACTAATAACCTGTTAAAAAATACAGACAAAAGAAGCCAAGCAAGGTGGCACAAGCTAGAGGAACTGAAGTGGGAGGACTATAAGTTCAAGCCCAGCCTGAACAACTTAGCAAGACCCTGTCTCAAAATAAATTTTTATAAAAGCAGCTGCAGATATAGCTCAGCATGAAGATCCTGGGTTCAATCCTTGTACTGGAAAAAAAAAGAAAAAAGAAAAGACAATTTGAGCAAATACTTCTCAAAGGATGTTATACTATGGTCAGTAGGAACAGGAAAAGACTGTAGACATTATTAGTTCTTAGGGAAATCTAAAAACCACAATGTGACACAATTTTTTACAATAAGAAGAAGTACATAACAACAAGGGTTAACAAAGACAGACAGAAAGCAGAATCCTCATATGCTGCTGGCATGAACACACAACAGTATGGAATGGAACAGAACAGTTTGGCAATTTCTCAAAGAGTTAAACAGAGAGTTATCATATGACCTAGCAGTTCTACTTGTAGATATAAACCCAAGGGAACTGATACAACATATCTGTGCACAACTTGTATACAAATGTATGTAGTAGTATTATTCATAATTGGGTATAAAGTGAAAATATTCCAAATGAGCATCAATTCCTGAAAAATAAACAAAACTGCTGTAGTCAGGGATTTTAAGGAAAACAATTTAATACAGGACACATAATTTATGGAATCATTTTATAATAGTCAGTCACCCAAAGAGTTGAACATGAAAAGTGCAAGAAATGTGTCCACACACTAAAGACCCCAAAAACTTCAGCTGAGGCCCCGGATCCCATGGCAACGTCCTGCACGAGGGCAGTTGAAGACCTAGAGTTCTTGGCAATGCCTCGTGCAAGCCTGTTTCACAGATCTGTACTGGGAAGGCCCAAAGGTCAGCAGTGGAAACCAGAACGTCTGTGCCAGAGAGTTGAAGGATCTGTGCCAGCAGGCTGAGGGTTCTGGACTGGAGCCAAGACGTGACACTCAAAATAAGGACTAGGGCTCCCCCAAAAAGTACCAGTGACAAGGTCCCGAGCTCCACTGATGATGAGAACAGCTATGCTCCTATCAGGAAAGAAGCTCGACAGGCTCCTCCAGGAAAAGCAATGGCAACAGGAGAACACCACCACCAAGAGAACCAGCGACACGATTCTTCCTCTCCAGTTCTCCTTTTTATGTTGGCAATGATCCTCACATTGCCACCCACATCCAGCACCACACTGATTCAGTTCAACTGGTTGTTACAAGCTGACCACCAGTTGTCAATCCATCACAAAAACACTAGACCGCTATGCAATGGATATTATTCAATGATAAAGTGGAATGAAGTGTAACATGATGATCTTTGAAAAGAATACACTAAGTGCAAGAAGCCACACACAGGGACCGCATATTTATTGTATGATTTGCTTCATGTGACATGTCCAGAATAGGTAAATACATAGAGGAAGAAAGGACATCAGTATTTCCAAGGACTCAAGGGAAGGGTGCTAATGAGGGATTCACAATGGGTAGGAGTTTTCTTTCAGGAAATAGCAATAAATGTTTCAAAATTAGATAGTGATGATGGTTGTACAACCTTAAGAATATACTAAAAACCACTGAATTGTATACATTAAAAGGGTGAATTTTATGGTAGTTGAATTATATCTTAATAAAAACATTTTAATGTACCTGAAGACTTCAAAGTAAGAATGATGAAAGTCTAAAAGAGGTAACCTATTTTTGCCTCGATGAATCTACTTTATCTAGGCAGTCTCCACATTTGTCATACTACCTATATTAAGATTTTAAACTCTTGACATCTACTAAACCTTACATACTTACTATAGTATCAAGGTATCAATACTGATTCATTAAAAGTCTGATAGGGCATGAACTGACTGCTTTAGTAAGACACTGAGAAAACCCACGAAGAACTGTGTACATGCGTGTGCATGTGTGTATGTATAAATGTTAAGTTTCAGTAGGATATACACAAAAACTGACTGAACACATCAAATTTAAAGACTGCTTAGATTTAAAGTGTGCAAATGATAATGATGATGACATCATTTCACTACAGGATACCCAAAAATCTTATTCTGATACAACAGTTCAAGAAAAATGTACCAAAATAGAAGTAAATGAAAAAGACTGGAGTCCAAAGAAAACAAAACCCATCTTGGGTAAACAGCTGTGCTGAAAAACAATTTCTTATCTAGCAATTAAGAACTGATTTCTTTCCAAAAAACACAGGACATTGGGTTAATAGATTTCGTTAAAAGAAAATCTGTTTTGGCTATTGAAACACTAAAAGAACAGAACATCTGTTTTGCAAGTAAAGACAGATTGCATAGACGAATCAAATACCAAACCACCAATGATTAGACTAGCGTTTAATCTGTTCTACTTAAATTTTCAATAAAAGTAAATGAAGTTATATTCTTGAAATTAAAGTCTTGCTACAAATATTTAATGCCAGGAACCCACAACACTATGAGGATTTTAGAGTATACCAAGGCAATTATTAGTATATTTTAATCATTTTATTCTATTTGATGTCAAATCCAGGTTTAAAAGCAGAATCCTTCAAAATCATTTTAAAAATACTGTGAAAAGGAACACTCACCATCCATGAATTCTGTACATATGGAAATTCTGTTTTCTACGAAAAATGCCCCATAAAATCCTATGATATATGATGAATCACACTGTAACAAAAATAAGAAAAAAAGTAGTTAAAAACCTGCAAGCCAACATCATAGGCACATTTTACAAGTACAAAAAAAGACCAGGAAAACAATTACCTTGTAAAGAATCTCCAATTCAGACATAATTTGCTTCTGAAGTTCCAGTGTAATATCTAATAGTATAACCTAAATATAGAAAGACATTAACATTAAAACATTCATCCACCTTTAAGTGAGATACAGTTCTAATCACTATGAAATGTAATAACCAAAACACAGCGTTTTGGTTATTTGCTCCACCCTTCTCCCTCCCTGTAATGCCTAGTAACACACACAGCACCCACATCTGCCTGGACCTCTGTGTGAGGCAGACGATACAGCAGTGATTGATGGGACCCAGGCAAAAGCCAGGCCGCAGAGGTCAGCATTAATGACTTTAAAAGTCAGTTAAGTTACAACACTCTTAATTTACACACTGTATTTCAGCTATATTGGTTATTTTCAGAAGGGGAAGATACGAATGACCCTGGACCCATTAAAGAAGAACGGTCATATGAGTCAGACACTTAGGTAATAAGCAGCCAGGATGGTAAGAACATTAAAATGGGACTTTTAGTTACGCAAGTGGTAAGAGTTTTTAAAATATGTCCTCTTTTTATTTTCTCCCGAGTGCACAATATTTCTTTGCTAATATTGTTACAGACTTTTGTAGCTCAAAGGGACCTCATTTCAACCTAACTTCCTCATTTGGGGAAGGAAGTCACCAAGGTTTCTTTTCAGGGAACCACTGTGTGGCAGGGCTGGGTCCCTCTCTGACTCAGGTCTCCTGCTCTTCCCAGCACTGGTTTTCCTCAGAGTATCAGCTACTGAGCTAGGCTTGTAACATGGAAATATAAACATTTCAAGTTCACACAGGATAGATTTTAGCTTATTTCAAGCACCCATATTTTTTTTTAAAAAAGTGGATCAACTGTTCAAAATTTACTAAATGCTTCAGTAGAACCAACTCAAGGGAAATTGTTTTTTTACTTAAAAAAGACACAGAGGAAATAAAACAAGTGGAAGACAAATTTTAGTTGTGGCAGAGTTTCTGACTCTAGACATTTCTAGTTAAAACTTAATATTTAAGATTACAAGTGCAACATAATTGTACATCATACAACATCAATTTACATTTTGTATTACAAATAAAGAATCCTGGAAAAAACATAAATCAGGAATTGTCTATTGCTGATAGAGCAAGGAAAGAAAAGGACAATTTGCAAACACAGATTTTTAGTACTGACATCCATTTGAGGGAAGGGAAGGTTAAAAAAAGAGAGGCAGTACCAATTTCTATCAGGAGTTTGCTTTAGGGTTATTTATAAAAGCTCTCACTAAACTAGATTGTAAGTGTAATACAAAACTGCCAAGAAACATTTAAACACCTCTCTCGATCAATAGTCATTTGCCAACTATATTCACTTACATTTTGTTCCTGTATAAAACTTAGCAACAAAATAAATTCATCTAATGGTCTTTCAGTCCTATGCCATAAAATACCACTATGTCAAATACAGTGAATCTTCTACCCTAAAAAACTATGCTCAAAGAAATGAAGTTATTATTGACCTGAAGTAGTGCTTCACAACTCTGACCTTATAATTAGTTACCTACAGCACTTTAAAAAAATCACCAGTGCAAAAGCCATGTCCCAGAACAATGGGTTGGGCCACATCTTAGTATATACAAAGGCTCCCCTATGGACTTTCTGACCAATAATAAGGTTAAGAACCATTTATTTAAGGTTTCATAAATGCCATTTATGCCGTGTTAAGAAATGAGACTATCAAGACCTACTGGATCTCTGGGCAACCAACCTAGAAATGATGAGATTCCACATGGTTAGCCAACACCTTGGAATTAACCCAAAACTACGTGACCATAGCATTCTCTTAATTGGGTTGCTGTGGCCTAGAATAAAGCTAAAACTGTAGCATGCCCTTTAAGACATTCTCCCACACTCCGGCTCAGCTCCTTACTCTGACTCCTTCTCCCACCTCGAATCCACTGCTCGTGTGAGCCAGATGAGCACTCCGGGTCGACACATGCATTATGGGCCTTCCGCACTCCCACTCCACAGTCCCTGGGTATCAAACCTGTTTGACCAGTTAGACCCAGCTTGAAGGCCTCACCACCTCCATGAAGTCCATGCCAAAGCCCTCCACCTTCAGCTCAGTGCTGACCCTTTATATTTCTAAGAATTCATCCCTTACTGCCTGAAAACTACAGGCTGGAGGATTCAGGGTAACCCCTGAGGGACAAGGACTGAGTCTTGCATACACTGTACTTCTGTGTCCCCAGCACCATGCACAAGGTTTTACTTACAGTAGTGCCCATTAAGTGATGTGGAACTTAATTAAAGTGCTGCTACAACCAGCTAGGCACAAAGGACATGGATTGTTTAATTTCTACAACTACATTTGAAACAAAAGGCATTCACACTGTAACAAATAAAAGTGTTGCACTGATCTAAATGGAACAAAGAATACTGTGTTTGTGGAGCTAATACCTTGTACTCTAATTGATCCTCATCATTCTTGGTATTTGCTATACTCCAGAAAAGTAGAGATTTCATAATGACAGAAAAGTGAATAAAGTAATTTCTGGGACCTGACAAGGAAAGTAAAATCTACCTCAAAGTAACTCTACTCAAATGCTCTCTATTTTCCAGGAGACTTGGCACTCTGGGTGGAAGGTTAATTTCCTTTCCCCTGGGCATTCTTGGGAGTGAGCTTTGAAGCTGCTAAAAATAAACAAGACCATTCTTTCTTGGAAGGCAACAGAGAAAAGCATAGCAAATGCTCATTTTCTTATCCAAGTACAGGAAAGTATGGACTGCCTGAGTCTTCGTGGTTTATTTATTTTCTCCTCAGGAAGCACTAAATGCTTTAAAATGGCAAGAATCTGAATATAAAGCACTTCCTGGAGAAAGGGTTAAGTGAGAAACTGAAATACCTGCGTGCATTTGCCCTGCTCTCCACTACACCTCCAGGACAAATAAGGATGAGTTGTCAAGTTAAATACAAGCAGTCAAGTGACTGAATTATAATTTACTCTGTGCTCCATTTAAATTAGTGTGAGGCTATTAAAATATACAGTATAAATACGGCAATTCATCACAAGCTGTCATGGATGACTTCATTTATTTGCTGGAGTGGCACATGCGCCACTAAAGGGAAGGAGAGCAAAATCACAGGTCAAATTAAGCCGCTATTCTGTTTTAATTCACTTATTTAATCTGTGGTGACATAATTGTCTTTTACAGTATGTACAACTCAGAAAGGAAATTTGGGAGGATTACAGTCAGTATACAAATGATTAATCAAATGGTCCATTTAAATGCTAGTTTAAAAGGAGCAGAAACCCCAAAGCAGTCCAAGAATGATAATCAGTACATGCTACAAGAAATTTCTTTTTAGATGGATTTTTCCCAGTTAGAAAACAAATAATACTGGGAAATCTATTAAATCCTCCAAGCATTACTATTTGAAAGACTTTATAGAATACATTAATGGTATAAAAAGGTTTTGCCTGCATGATAGCTAACAGTTTTTTAAATTTGTTTTCTGCTCTAGTTATTTGCAATTGTCTTACCTACCTACACCAAATAAACAAGCAAACAAACAGCTCCTTAGAAACACATTTCATGAGTTACATGGGTCACTATCAAACAGTCATCTTTAAAATGTGATTAGCATCATTTTCAAAATATTCTCTTTGAGGCAGAAAATTTTCTAAATTCTACAGTATAAAATAAAAATTCAAGGTATTTCATTTTTCCCGAGGATCAACTCCTTTTTAAAATACCTGAAATACTTCCTCACTGCTGAAGTCTAAAAAAGTAAACAATACAATAATTTTTATGTTTAAAAACCAAAAACACTTTAAAATTCATAAAAATTAGAGATCTGTTTAGTAGGAATAGAAAAGTAACAGATTTTCAAGGACTCTTAATCTAACTGTTTCAAAGCCATTCACAGTGTGGGTTCCACTGACCACTTGGCTTGGAAAATTAGATTCCCTCTTCATCTGATGAAGGCATCGGCGCCTGCAGGTGATTCTGTGTGGGCAAGGACTGTGATTTGCGGCTCCTTACAATCCTTCTGTGACACCAGGCAGCAAGTCTCACAGCTGGGGTCACAGAGAGGTTCAAAAGATATGCTTGAAGTCACACGGAAGTCAGGGGAGGGTCAGGAAAAGATCAAATGTGCATCTAACTCTTAACCTTCCATTTCATCTTTTAATATGTATTTTAAAAA
Organism: Dolichotis patagonum; assembly: GCA_004027295.1. Taxonomy (NCBI): domain Eukaryota; kingdom Metazoa; phylum Chordata; class Mammalia; order Rodentia; family Caviidae; genus Dolichotis; species Dolichotis patagonum. The sequence continues at coordinate 155,079 of PVJX010000198.1, read as the reverse complement.
GCTAAGAAATAGTCTGAATGACAGCAATGGCCCACACCAAAAACATTATAGGATGTTTTGTTTGTGAGCTGAATCTGCTTTCGAGATGTTACTTCAGAAGATAAATGAATGAACTAAAGAACAAAAAATGCATTCATGCAGCCAGTCAATCAACAATCATGTGCTAAACACTTACTTATTATGTGTGGTGCTATGTAAGAGGCCCTGTATGTAAGGCTTTAAAGAAAGAAAATAAGATCTGTTCCTTGCTTACAAAGAGATTTCAATCTAATAGACTGTGTATACTAATCATAAAATGCAAATCAGGATGTGGTAACACCTTTAAGAGTCACATACAGAGAGCTCCAGAAAGGCAAGTGACAGATACAGGGTAGTAGTTATCCAGAAATGTTCAAGCAGGCCCCAGAACGGTGGCAAGGACTCAGACAGCTGAGAGGAGGCGGAAGCTGTCCTAATGAGCGGGACTACATGAGTCAAAGTGCTGAAGTGAGACGGCACCGAGGTACAGATAAGGCAACAAGTTCAACTTAAAGATCTGCACGTAGGAGACACTGCCGTACGAGCAGACTGATGGACCGCGCAGGATCGTGAGTTCCACCACCTAGAGATTTATTTGATGATGGGAGTGGAGGTGGTGGTGTAACATGGAGCATTTGCAGCAGGGAAGAGGTATGACCAGAATTGTGCTTTGGGGAGACAAATCCGAGGGTGGTGAGCAATGAAAGCATGCAGCTAAGAGCACTTGGATCAAGATCACTTTGGTCTAAATCTGGGCCCCACTACTTCTTAGCTGTGGGAACTTGGGCACATTATTTAACTTTCCTACGACTCTGGTTCAACAGGGATCAGTAATAGTAATCGCTCACTAGGGCTCTGTTAAATAGGGATCAATCTTGGTAACAAGCTTCTTGTATTAAATGAGGAAAATGTATATAAAGTATGTGATATAGTATAAATAGCAGTGAGTGGAATTTCTATATACTGAAAGAAGAGTTCAAAAACCCGTCAATGAAGACAAGCACTTAGAGATGAGAGCAAAGACATTCTAATGACAAGAAGGAAAAGGAAAAGGTGAAAAACAAACAAACCCACAAAACACAGAAAAGTCACCAGGCTCCCAGACATGACATGAGCCAGAGCAGCTTGAGAGACAGAAAACAACATGGGAGCCCCATGGCTGCCCAGCTTACTGACAGGCAGGAGGGAGCTTCCAGGAGCAGGGCAGGGAGGGGAACCCCGGTGAGTGCAGTCTCTCCTTCGGTTGAAAGGGCTGGACCGGATGTCTGGGCAACCACAACAGCTATTGGGATCAGCACAGGGATGATGGAGTCTGAGCAGCACATGGATCCCAATGGCAGGAACTACCTGAGGCCAGAGGACCAGAGGAATCATTCTCTAGTCCCACAATGGGCATGAAGAGTTTGTGTTCCCATTAGCTAGGGGAGGAAATGTGGTCATTCCCAAGACACTGAGAAAACTCTGCAGAAGAGAACTGCCGCAGCTGAATGGGGAAAGTTAGTTCCAGGAGAACCCCTGGAGCTGGTCCTGTCTAATAAAGCTTAAAAGCAAGTTTTAAGAGGATCAAATTACTTCAAATTCACTACATAGTACCTTAGAACAAAGTTCCAACATATTTAAAGGGATGCAAAAATACCTAATATCTATGCTACATGACTGGCACAATAAAAATTTGTAAGATATTAAAAAAAGAAAATACAACTCAAAATGAGGAGAAAATAGACTAGTCAAAATGCATCCAGAAATAACAAACATGACATAAATTAGTTAAAAAGGCCATTGGTTTAGTTGCTATAAATATATTCCATACATTCAAAATGGTAGGCAAAAAGATTAAGCACGCAAGTAGACATGAAAGATGTTTTTTTAAAAAAGCCTATTCAAAGTTGTACAGATAAAAAGGACAAAGTCTAAAATGAAAAGTACAATGGACAAGAGTAACAGCACATTAGACAATGAAGCAGAAAACATCACTGACCTTGAAGACACAGGAAAAGAAACTATCCAAAATGAACTACAGGGAAAAAAGACTAGAACAAACAACACTACATCATTTACTGCGGGATAACTTCAAAAGACCTAATAAAACACAAAGTTCCAAAGGTAGAGAATTGATACTCAAGGAAATAATGGTGAAATTTTTCAAAATTTCATGAAAGCTAAAATCTCACAGATTTAAGAATCTCAACAGATCTCAAATATAAGAATCACCAAAAATTCTAACAAAGCTCATTGTGATCAAATTGCCTAAGACCAGTGATAAAGGAAAAAATCTTAATTAAAAGTAGCCAAAGAAGCCAGTGCTAATATACAGAGGAACAAAAATTAGAAATAACAGCTTACAGCTGGAAAGAATGAAAACAGTGAAGCTTTTAAAATCTAAAAGAAAAGCAGTCAACCTAGAATTCTGTATCTAGTGAAAATAAAAACACTTTCCAAAAGAGGAAATCAGAAATAAAATTTTCCTAACATACAAAGGCTGAAAGAACTCATTACCAAGAAATCTGAAGCACAAGAAATGTAAAAGAAAGGAAGTCTCTCAGACAGAAGGAAAGGAATAGCAGGTGGAAATCCAGGTCACAGAAAAGACTGAAAAGCACTGGTATTGGTAAATGCATGGATAAATTATATACTTTTCTTACTTTTAAATGTCTTTAAAAGGTAAATACCTAAAATGCACCATGAAAGTGCATTTTGGGATTTTTGACACAGAGGTAAAACATATAATAAAAACACGAAGATCAGGATGAGGGAAACAAGAAAAGGTAAGATTCTTAGATTACAGATAGAAGTGATGTAGTATAATTACACAGGAAAAGTATGATAACTTAAAAGGGTTGCACTTTATTTGGAATATTAGTTTATCAAAAAACAATGACTTACCTACCTCACAGGGTTGTTGTGAGGATTAAGATGTTTGTTAAAATCTTGACTACCTTAAACGTGTTAATAAACATATTTTTCTACCTCCTTTTAAAAAAAGGTAGACTATAAAGTCTAGAGCACACACTAAAAACAGGGACAGGGTAGCAGTTATACAGACAGAACAAATTGAAAACACAAAGCAAAATGACAAATCTGAATCTAACTACATCAATAATGACATGAAATATAAGTGGTCCAAATTCCTCCACTAGACATGGAAATCATCAGACTGGATTACTAAGTAAGACTGAAGTATATGCCAGCTATGACAAATACCCTTCACAGAGAAAGACAGTAAGGTGACAGTAAAAGACAACACTAGAAACTGGAATGGGTATAGTGATGTCAAACAATGTGGATTTCAAGGCAAAGAATATGACCACGGACAAAGAGGGTCACTTCATAGTGACATATTTCATAATCACAAAAAGGCAAACTGATCAAGAGGACATAAAAACCCTGCATCAGTGATGGCGAACCTTTTGGAGCTTTCAATGATAATCAACAGCCTGCTATGGCACGCGTGCCGTAGGTTCTCCGCCATTGCCCGCCATGCATCTACTAGTACATATGCAACACACAAGAAGTAAAAATAGATAGAACTGGGAGGAAAACATAGACAAAGATATTGTTGAAGATTTCAGTGCACCTCTTTCAATAACTGACAGAACACATACAAAAAAAATCAGGAAAGACACAATGAATACTTGATCACTATTATCAACTACCTTGATCTGACATTAATCCAACATCCTCTTTGCTCTTTTCTTTTTTTCTTTTTTTTCCTGTCTTTTTGAGACAGGGTCTCACTATGCAGTTCAGGCTGGCCTTAGGCTCACTTTGTAGCCTAGGCTGGTCTTGAACTTGCAATGATCCTCCTGCCTCAGCCTCCTCTCCATTGTTTGGACCACACATTCTTTTCATGGACACAGAGAACATTTACTGAGATGGATCATATTTTGAGCCACAAAATAAGCCTCAATACATTTTAAATTCCAGTTATACAAAGTATGTTCTTCAGCTACAGTGAAATTACATTAGAAATTGGTAACAAAGATGTCTTGAAAGCCTCTAAATCTTTGGAAACAAACTTCTATGAATTAATGAACAATGTTACCTGTTTTGAAGAAACAGTACATGCCTTTTGCTTAGATTATAACTATTATGGAAACCCCATGATTTTTGCCTTGGCTATCAAGAAACTCGGGCCTAAACAAAATGTTTAATCACAATCATCATACCTAGGCTTAACTCATTAGTTGATTCAGTTTGAGTATCTGGTAGATGATGGTTCAGAATCTAGGAGTGCAATACACCCTTGTTCTAGAGTGCAGCTTACTGGCCGGGTGCTCTTGAAGACTGTATCTATAAAGCTCAAGTATTTTCATTTACTGAAAGTCTCAGTGATTATTCTGTGAAGCATGTTCTTTTTTAAAAACTGACTTTAATCATTTACTTTAAATAGCTGGTGATTCCTTGCCAGGTCTAATTTTTTTAATAGCAGCCTATGTTAAGCATAATTCAAAATGTATGAAATTATGAAAAATTTGGTAAGGCTAAATACTGACACTGTTTTGTTTCTAGATGATGATTTATAGCAGTGCTCCTCTCTCTTGGAATATATAACCTAGGTTTCACTATCTTTAAATATATCAGTAGCAACAACCTATGATTTTGGCCTCAAAGGAACAAATAAATGAAAGGAAAATAACACTCTAGTTGGTGGTGTTCTCTCAATGACAAGGGATCTCCAGAGGCACAGGAAGGACAACCCAGGGCCACGGCGCCCAAGAAGGCTGCACTTGGTGAGCTCAGTGGAAGCCTGGGATGGAGCTGGGCCTTCAAGCGCCCCCTTGAGAAGACCCTGGTTCTCGGTTCCTTCTTCTGTAAAATGCAGGGGTTACAACGAATGACCCTAAGAGATGGCTCTAAGGTCTCTTGTGATTCTGCAATTCTATGAGCCTAGTTCGGATAGAGTGTCAAAGAGAATATCCCAAGAGGGAGCTCTGCTGTACCTGCTTACCACCAGCTATGTGAGCTACTGAAGCTAAAACTCGGTGATGCCGCACGACACATTCTAGGTGCTGTACTCAGTGTGATGTGCAAAAAGAACTCTGGGATGCTCTAATGGCCAGAGTAGCTGAGCCTTATTACTAACTGTAATACCTGGAATACAACAGTGACCCCTAAAATTAAAGCTTTCATTACTAATGGCCCAGAGCCCAGAGATAAGGGAATGGCAAACTATAACAGACCAGTAAAGCAGAGGACATGCCTGTTAAGGTAAAAAGGTTCCACCCTGCAGAGGTTCCAACTAATTTGTTAGTTAAGAGCTTGGTGTTGGCAGTAGGGTTCTGTGGAGTTAGGGCTTAAGGTTACAAAGGGTTCGGTCTGAGGTGCAATTCAAAACAGTCTGCAAGGGAAACCTGAGATTTAAAATGACAGGAAGACGCAGTACCAAAAGCGAGGGGCAGAGAGTAAATCCAAAGAGCCCAGCAGCACTGGGAACTTGGAAGTGTGACAGAGACGGCGCATGGATTATGGCCAGGATGGGACCCAGAAAGAAGATTCATAGGGAACTTCCTGGACCACCCCTGAATTATGTGCTGCTTGACTCTATGCTAAGTGTAGAAGTGAGGCAGACATCTTAAGCTGCATTGTGGAAACAGCGTCTAACAGGACACAGCAATTTACAGGCTGTGGCAGATAAAGGAATTCACAGTCTACTAAGGTGTTAGGTGCATGAGCAGGACCACAGTGATACCCAGGCTTCTGTGGTTGGTGTAGTTCTGCTTGATGAGAAGAACTACTGATGAGAATAACTACAATGTACAGAGCTTATGATATTTAAAACACTTCCAGATGCCTGAATATTACAACAGGGCCACAGCCTCCTCTCCCTACCTGCTGAACCCTATACTGTTTTGCCTGTTCTTTGATAACACCTGTGACTCAAGCTAATGGGAAAGGAAAGCATCAAAAATTTCACAAAATGAGTTCACTACTTACCTTTACAGCTAGTATTTTTCCACTTGGGACATGATATGCTCTACAGGAAGAAAAAAACAGCAAAGTTACTTGAGATCACTTTTATGAAAAGGTTGAGGACATAAATGTCAATGCAAACATTTTTGCAGCAATTGGAAACATAGGTGGTATGTTCAAAGAACATTAATCATGGTGGGTTAGTAATTTATACTTCCATGGAGCTTAGTGGCTTACAAAGCGATTCCTTATACATTATTTTAAAATAACCCTCCCAGGTTATGCTGGTTATTAATTTTCTCCTTTTACAGATGAGAACTCTGAGGCACAGAGAAGTTAAGCAGTTTGTCCAACCTGTAAAGTGAATTGTGTCAGAACTGGGTATGAAATCTGACTTTCTGGCTTCAGATCCTCTGGGACTGTCACTGGGTACGTGTGATGGAGAAGTGTGGTCTCTACAGTTCTATTCTAAGCACCCTACAGAGGCATGCAAAATGGGAGGTTTTATTTATATTTCTCTCAATTACATACACAGACTATATTATTATATTTCATCAAAATAATCATAAAAGACATAAAGTAGCGATGGCTTGCAACATAATCTTGCATTATATTGTAACTAAGAAATAATAGTTATTAGGCTCAAACATAGCATTCATCTTTCTTTAAATAGAAAGACAGGTCCAAAGCCTCAGATTCAGCAAATAACTATAACTTAGACCAAGAAATATGAATAAGAGCTGGGGATGCAGTTCGGTGGTAGAGCTCTTGCCTGGCAGTTACAAGGTACTAGGTTCGAATCCCAGCACTATTAAAAAAAAAAAGAAAGAGAAAAGAATCAACTATGAATACACTCATTTATGAAAAACAGTAAGAGAATAAGGTTTGTTGAAATGAAAATCCCAAGTTTTTCATCAAGAGCTACTGTGTTTAAATTAAATGCAGCCTTTTATCCACACGCTACAGAGACTACAGATTCTGACTCTTATCCAAGAACAAACAGCCTTGTATAAAAACTTCAAAATAAACCACATAACACTGCTATTGCAAGCACATACAAGTAGAAAGAAGCAAATTAGTTTGGAAGAACCAGAATTTGCTCTGTTGAGGGTTTCCTGTGTTAGCCCAGATCAGGATGGTCTTCCTTTCACCAGGCAGTGTGAAGATGGGGCACAGCCAGGGAGGGATGGAAACTCAGCACCTCGGGAATACCTCCTCCTCATCTGCCCGCTGGCAAAACACATCTACCAGAACCCCAGAGAGCTCGTTTCTTAACACACAAATACTCACACTTTCCATTGTTACCACAGTCGAAACATCATTTTGTGGTTCTGGCAAAAATATTTGGTTGTTTTGTCAAATGTTTTGACAGCTCCCCAAGTTTAATTCACATGATAAATGTTCACTTGTTGTAAGAATATGAGTCAATGATTTTTAGTAAATGTACAGAGTTGAGTGCCAACAAATGTTTTGAGAGTGACTGACTTATGGAAATAGGAAGAGCCTACAGGCAAGACTAGGAAGCACATGTATTTATGCTTGTATTTCTCCACATATGCTGCAAGGATTTACTCATTCTGCTTTTCCTACTTAATTGGAAAAAGGTTAAGCAAATTATGGAAAATAAACTTAGCTTTTATTATATCAGTCAACTGTAAAGAAATGCAGATATAGGTGACTTAAAAGGAAAGAAAATAAAAAGTATAAAAACTAGTTGATAATTGTTTACTAAAGAATTTTTTTATCTGTGAAAGTATCTAAAGAGTTTCTCTAAATAACAATCTCTTTTATATATCTTTTATAAACTTTAGTCAATTAAATATATACTTTGAATAAAGTAATACACTAATATACTTGTTTCAGAACAAATTATTAATTACTTTACTATCTATGCTAATATAATGCAAAGCTACATTTTACAATGCAAAGTTACATTTTAGGTCATGATGTATCTAAACTCATGTAATAAGTGGGTATATAAAAGTTTATGTCATATCTTTCTCAATGCCTGACAGAGGACTTGCTGGACTATACAATTTGAAACATGATTTGAAGAACTTAGTAACTTTATTCCATGTTAATATAGATAATACATAAGATTTGATAACAATGTATTATTTTTCCCTGCATATCACAGATTATTCCAATTTCAACTTTTTAAATGTTGTGCATTAGAATCACTAACCAAGGATTGAAATAGGAAGACAAATAGTTTAATGCCTACAAAAGGATTTAGAAGTTGTAAAAAGAGCAATGCTGTTACTTTGAACACATAACATCTGGACTTCTGAGACCCAGCTGCAGAGATAAGGAAATGATTAGCTGTCTGATATATACATTATACTGGACAGTTTGGCAACTTAATTAGCTTTTGTTAAGAAAACTGATATCTTTTCCAAAAGAAAGGTCTCCTATTTCCAACTGAATGAAAAGGGGAGGCTTGATGATTTAATTATGACGCACGCTAATTCATCCGTGGAAGTTTGGGTTCAATTTCGAGCAATAAAGATGCTGTGTGGCTTGGTTTACAGTGCAATGACAGTACCAATTTAACATTTAATCATCGAGGAGAAGTGGATGCCAAAGGCAATGCCAGACACGAGTTGAGTGTGTCCCTTCACTTTGCAAACGGCATTCTACCTGGAGAAAGGAATTTGTTTACTTTCGGCAGAGACTGGGACAGTGAGTCTCAACTGGATACTACATCTCAACAGTCTCGACCTTCCTCAACACATTAACTGGAAAGTGATTAATGAAGTTTGAATGCAGGCTCTGGTTACACCAAAAGAGAACTATACACCTCCGCAATGTTTTAATTAACAGCTAACACTTTGAATTAGTTTGTTGTTGCCACAGTAATTACCTGTTCCAAAGAGTGCATGGAGGAAGCATTCTTATGAGATATTTTTAGTGCTTCATCCTGAGTGTTCTGTTTTGTTTGTGGCTAGCACAGGCCTTCTGGGAATGCCTCAGCCTTTAAAATTGAACACACAAAGACGTACACTTTAGGATGGCAAAAGCTAGTGGCCTGGTACAAATGTTTGAATATATATAAAATAACAACAAGACCAGTGCCAGTTGAACAATCTCTATCCACACTTTTTGCTTCCCCTTCCCGTGCCAGGGATAGAGTCCAGGGCCCTGCAGGCAAGGGCTCTATCACTGAGCTACACTCCAGGCTTTTACTTTCTCTTTTCCTTTCAAACAATAGGTTCCAGATGACTGAACAAAGAAGGTGGTATTAACCTTTAATCCTGACACACAGAATCAAAATGTTTACTGGGCTGGTGGGGAGTCCCGAACTGTTGAGTCTGACCCCATTCTTTTACAGCCAAAGTCACGTTACATTTCTGGTCAGTGGCAAAGCCAAAACTGGAACTATGGCAAAACATACTCACGTTAGTATTTCAAGGAACTACGTGATGAGGCGTAAGTTTTCTTAACAGTATTCAAGGGCTGGGAAGCACACAGTTCAGAACGCACGTGAGTACGTATTATTTTAATCAAGCTAAGGCTAGGAAGCATTTTGCAGTTACCGTCAATCTATCCTGGGACGCAGAGAGCGAAGCACGTGGGCTCCCGGACACTGCCTGTTTCTGGTAGCAGCTCTGCCACCTCTTCACATGTGAGTGTGACCATGTCTCAGCTGTGGCAATTCTGGAGCAGGGGAGGCGACAGGCACCAGAGGTTTCAGGGAGAGGAAGCTGAGGGTGGCATGGGGCACTCTGGGCATCCGCTCCATGCTGTGAAGCTGGGAAGTCCACAGTGTCTCAGAAGTCTAAGAGAAAAACCTTAGCTTTTCACACAGACTGAAAGAAAAAGAAATCTCCACGCTCCATAGTCAGGCGATGTGCTCTATAAATGAACACTTAACCAACTGTTACCTACAGAGACAGAATTGAAACTGCCAAAATGCTACAGTTGCAATGTGGTCCACATTCGGGATTTCCTCATGGCTAGCCCTTGCCCACAACTGTTAGCAACTTACACTGCGGGCAGCTCTGGCAGTGCCGGTGGGTTAGGGCTTGGCGGAAACACCTTGGATGATACGGCTACTGACTGAGAGAGCCAAGGCTTTGTTCTCTGGGTGAGTGCATGAGAAAACATAACCTATCCTAAAGCACCTCCCTCCTCCTTTACTGAGCATCCTTACAGACTCTAGCGAGCAATACTCTGAGCTCTTCCCTACTTTTCAAACTTTAGCTGTTCTGCTACAGCCCCGTCACACTGCAGAAAATTGTTCATATGCCTGTGACCCACAGTGTACAGTGAGTGCTACCATGTCTTCATCATCTTTCTATTCTTTATAGAGTTTAGCCCATGTGCCAGCCCGTGACAGGTTCTCCATACTTAAGAAAAAAAATCTACCACTTTAATACAGCATTTTACAAAAAAGTTCCAGACATTTAATGATTTCTATAATCTTATGAGTAAATGTTATTATCACTATCCCCTTCCATGGTTAGACGTTTAACTGTGAAATCAAAGGTTGTTATATGCATTTCACAATCTGGCCCCCTTACTTTACTGACCTCTGCATCTGACGATCCTCCTTATCCTGCCTCAGGGCCTTTGCACCTACTACAGAGACTCATTCTCTTTGCTATCTACTTGGCTTGCTTCACTAACTAACTCCTTTGATATTATCACATAAAACAATCCATTTTCCTTTCCTTTATTCTTCATAGAATCATAAGCATCCAGCAAAGTTTATTAATTTATTATTTATCTCCCACCACCAGCAAAGAAATCCCATAAAGAGACTTTTGGAGTTTTTGTTGTTGTTGTTTGCTGCTGTACCTCCAGTATCTAAAATCACAGCAGGTAATATTTTTGTAAGTATTTGTTGAATTAATGAATTTTCTTAATTGCCTTAGATCTATTTAATTTTTCTTAAGGCAATTTTGTTTTTCTAGACAAACTGCTCATGTTGTCTGTTTTCAAATTTACAGTCATAAAGTTATTCATTGTATCTTACTTTTAAAATTTTTATTTGTTTATATTTCTTGGGGGCCGGGGATACAGCTCAAGGGCACAATGCCTCCCCAGCACTTCACTTTGATTCCCAGTACCAAAACACACACACACACACACACACACACACACACACACACACACACACAATTCTTGGCAGTACTGGGGCTAGAATCCAGGGCTACACATTAAGCTGCACTCCTAGCCCTTTGTTATCTTTCCAATTTCGGACAGGATCTTGCTGAAATGCTAAATTGCCCAGGATGGGCAGAATTTGCCATTCGCCTGTCTTGACCTCCCAGAGAGCTGGGATTTTAGCTGTCCACCATCATGCCCAGCTCCTCTAATTGTTTTTATTTTTTATGTTTTTTCCCTCTTCTAATTGTTTTTAAAATCTCTGCTGTACACAATTATATTCACTTTTTTATTTCTAATTTTGTTTATACCTTCTGTCTCATATTTGATCAGTTTTTGCAAGGAACCAGCTTTTTGTTTTGTTGAACTGTCTTGAATTTTTACTTCATTAACTTTTTTTCTTTAGTATTTCTTTTAAATTTCTTTCTGTTTTACTCCCTGTTCTCCCTTTTGTAACTCGAGTTATGTGCTAAGCCAATTAATATTTGGTTATTCTCATACAATGAACATACATAAAATTACCTTCATATGACTTTGATAGATTTCATAAATTTTCATATGTAGTTCTTATTTTATTCAATTGTAAATCTTTCCCTTATGATGATTCAACTCATAAATTATGCAGATGCATGTATTTTGATTTCCAAATATAGGGAGGTGACTGACTTATTACTATTGATTTCTAAACTGATTTGTGCTATTGTAAAGAAAAATGATTTATTTACAAGCTACATCATGGGTTGACACTTGCATATCCAAGTATATTACTTTTTAGAAGTTCAATTTGGGGTGGGGGTACTGGAGCTACAACTCGACCTCGCGCTTGTTGGGGAGGTACTTATGCTGCTAAACTAAATCCACCTAACAGCTAACATTCTTTACCTGAGAAAGGTACAGTCTCAATTAGACCAGACTGCTGAGCAGTTTATCTTAACTAATTTTTGTCTGATTGATCACTATGCTGACAGCTGAGACATATTCTCCCCCGCCATGGATTTAGCACATTTCTGGGAAATTCTACCCATTTCTGTGTTACGTATTTTAAGGCTATATTATTCACTACACAGAAGTTTAAGACTCTTACGTATTCACGTTCTTTTTCTTCTATTGTCCTGCAGTAGTCCCTGGTGGTGAACCCACAGCACGTATGCTGCAGTGGAGATATGTCTCTGTTATCACTGAAAGCTCTAAAAGGTTGGCCATCGCTGCAGAGAAGACCTTTTAATCTTTAATAATTTTTTTTTTACCTTACCTTCAAGTTTATTTTGTTTTAAAATTAATACACAAGCATTCTTAGAAGTTTTTTTTTTCCTTTCTTTTGCTTTGCTTGGGACTGGTATCTTTACTCCCTTCTTTTTCTTTCAACTTTACTGTGTTCCTAAAGTTTAGAAATTTCTCCTAAAATAGTCTAAAATAGTATGCCATATTTTTTTAAAAAAGCAATCTAATTAACCTAACTGGCAGTATTAGCCTATTTATATTTATTATAATTACTGATCTATTTGGATTTGTTTCTACCACTTTGTTTACTTTATATGTCCCTCTACCACACCAGAGTATTCTCCCTTCCCTTTGTCTAATCGCTTTGAAGTTACCATTCGTTCGTTGTCTTTTAGTTGTTAGCCATACAATTTTTTGTAGTCACAACTGACTTAATGAAGTAAAGTAATTACTATCTATACCTGCTCCCATACAATATAAAAATCTTAATTCCAACCAACCTTTCTCATTTTAGTATATTACTTTATCTAGCTTTTTGTCTAAACTTATTTTGATGCCCTGAAATTATCACTACTATTGTTGTTTTATATATTCGAGTTTACCTAAATAGTCACCATTCCTTCTTTTATTTTAACCCTTTCTAGAGTCAATTGGAATTCACTATTCTTTTTCCTAAAATAGTTCTTGCATCTACTTTTCCTATGTTTACATAACTCTCTCTCCCACTTTCACACTCATGTCTGGTCTTCCTCTTGAATGATATTTAACTGAAATGATTATTTTCTCTCAGATCTAGAGAGATGCCATCTTTAAAGTTTTATCGGGGATTGAGGAAAAGATGGCAGACGGGTAGGCAGCAGGATACAGAGCTTCTCTGAGAGAGACAGCTCAGACACCAATAGAACATCCTGGAGAGATCTGGACAGAGGGAGATGGATTCTCGCAACCCAGGAAGAAACTGAAGGGAAATGAGCTGCTAGAATATGAAGTCCCAGGCTACCATTAGAGAAGCTAAGACCAGGCAAGCATGGCGCTCTGGCCGAGCCGCCTGAATTCGAGCCCGAGACCGGCCGGAGCACCCGAACCTGCACTGATGGGACTGGCTTGAGCAGCCCCACGCGGAGCTGAGCTGCCTGGCACGTGACTCACCCAGAGGCCCTGTGGACTCATGCCGCAGCTGCGCTGAAGTTGGAGGTCAGGGAGCCCAATGGAGAAAGGAGCCAGAGAGGGACTGGTGGCATTAAACCGCGGTGAGTGCTGGGAATAAGACCCTCCCACAGGAAAGGGGCGGCCAACTGGACGACATGTTGGAGTCAGGCAGTACAGCCTGATCTGGGAACCGCAGTGACTTCAGTTGGTTGCTCCCCTCCCAGGGCAGATTGGTGGGATCTGCTTGGCCTGGGTCACACCTCTGGCCGGGACCCAACAAGTCTTCCCAAACTGACTCCCTATGTGCAGCGCGCACTGAGGCAGTGAAGGCCCAAAAAGGTTGACTGGCCTGGAGGGGAGGGGCCAGCATACACTGCCCCTGCCTGCACCTCAGTGGCTGATAGCAAACTGGAGAGGGCAGAAAGCCCTAGCCAGCATGCTTCAGAGGAGCAGTAACCAACAGAGAAAGGGACTGGGAACTCCACTATACACTTGTATGGAAGGAACCAACAACATGACAAGGGAGAGAAATAAGAAAAAGTCTCCAGCCCCCAACCCTGAGAATATTGATCCAGGAGAGGTAAATACAAAAGAGACTGAGGGCAGCAAACAGGCAACATCAAACACAGCGTCAGCGGACATAAAGAGATATCTTCAGGACCTGGTAAACAAGCTCAAAACTGAAATATTAATTCAAGCTAAACAAGATATAAGCAGATTAATAAAAGAAATGCTAAGCACCTCTCAAGAAGACACAGACGGAAGAATGGAGGAACACAAAAGGAGAGAAACGTTCAATGAAGAATATAAAGAAAACCTAGACGACATGAAGCAGATTCAAAGAGATTAGCAAGAAACTAAAAACTCCATTGAAAGCTGGCAAAATTGCTTGAAAGAAACTAAGGATAGACTATCAAAATTTGAAGACAAGTTTGCAATGTGTGATCATGAAAGGAAAGATCTCTTAAAAATAACAAGGAGACAGGCAGTAACAATACAAAGGCCAGAAGACAAGAGGATCTATAACCTAAGAATAAAACATGTGAATGAAGAAGCAGGAGTCAAAACAAAGGAATTGCAAAGGCTATTCACAGAAATTATTAAGGAAAGCTTTCCAAGCATAACAAAAGGAAATGATATGCAGGTGTATGAAGCATACAGAACTCCAGCTACCTACAACCCAAACAGAACTACACCCAGACACATAATAATCAAGATCCCAGAAATTTAATAAAAGAACAGAATATTAAAGACCATCAGAGAAAAGAAACAGATCACCTATAAAAGAAAACCATCAAAATCACGGCAGACTTCTTGACACATACCATCAAATCAAGAGGAGCTTGGAGCGAAGTAATTCAAGCCCTGAAAGAAAATAATCTCCAGCCCAGATTGATGTATCCTGCAAAACTTTATCTAGAAATTAATGGAGAAACAAGATGCTTCCATGACAAAGAGGAACTGGGGGAATTTGTGACCACCAATCCAACCCTAAAAAAAATACTGAAGGACATGCTAGAGAGAGAGAGGAAAAAAATACAAGGATTTCAGGAACAGTGGCAGAGAGGCTTCAATGAACTGGGCAGACAGTGGAATGAAAGAGAAAAATAGACAACTAATGGCAGAAAATAGAATAGCAGAAATAAGGCAGAGAAGGATGGCTGTAATCTCTAACATAGATGGCCTTGATATACTTAACAAAAAGAAACACAGGCAGAGTAGATCAGGAGATAGGGTCCATCGAGATGCTCTGTATTGGAAACATAATTAACCTGAAAGAGGGTTTATGGACACAAAGTCATATATGAGAAAACAATGCTCTATGTGAAAGGGAACCAGAGAGAAACAGGGGCAACTCGACCAGCACCTGCAGATAGGTTGAAAAGACATGATACTTTTGTGCAGTAGAGAACAACTCAGGTATAACTAAGGAAAACGTTGAGGCTTTTATAGGTAAAGGAATACAACTCGAGATCAAGCCCAGGAGTCAGAAGGTTCAGAACCAGTTAGGATAAATAGCAGGTTGCTCCCCCCTATCTAAAAACTGAGGAAGTTAGTGGGACGCAAAATGGGCAGTGCACCCTATGGGAATGAAAGGGGAGAAACTGTCTAAAAAAGGAAGGCAGAGGATATTGTTAATAGTATAACAGGATTTAAAATCTACATTATTCTCACCACTCTGTTTAGATGGATTATATTCTGTTCCAGTTTGTCTACTTACACTAGATTTGAGGGCACGGACAGCTATCCCCAAAATAACAGGACATATTATGGTAATTATCCTTAATTTCCTATTAACTTAATCCAAAACCCTGTATAACTTACACTGTCTTATTATGACTGATCTTATTTGAATCTGGTTTGTTAGACTGCTATTCTGTATTGAGTGATTTTATTCGAATCTGTTATGATTGATAGTATCAAGTCTAAGAGTATAGGCAACTATACTGAAGATGACAAGTTTCACTCAGATACCCACTCTGGCTTGATTATTACCTGTTTTTGAAGTCTTATAATGTCTCTCCAATGCTTCGTTTTTATTAATGTTGTTATATACTGCTGAGACATCATAGTAACCATTGTAGATCACCTTGTATTGCGGTTTTATATGACTTTTTTGTTTCATGTTTTTCTAGGAATTTGTTTTGTGTTGTCTTGCTTTGTTTTGTTTTTCCTTCTAATACAGAAAGGATAGATATACATGTAGAGACTCATGCATGCGTAGAACTTATAAACAGTTTATGAGAACCAATTATATAATACATGATGAAATGAACAACTACTTTGAAGAAAAAAAGACACTATAGTACCCAGTGCTGATTCTGTAGGGTCAAGATGTGAAATCCAGCAATACTATCATTCTTTGTTCAGAGTGATTTTAGCCTGTTTTGTTTTGTTTAAGTTCAACATACACGAAGGTATGGACAGCTGTTTTTAGGAGAATGAGAGACACTATGACAGCCATTCTTGGCTTCCCTATTGTCTGGTCTTGAAGACCTAAAACACCTTCCTCATCCGGTTCAGATCAGTTCCATACTATGTTGTCTCGTGTGATTCCCTGTATGTGAAGATATGGACAACTATTTGGAAGAAAACAAGAGTCAATATGATAGACAGTGAAGATCTCTGATTGTCTTGCTTGGAAATTTATGTCTCTTACATTGCTTTCTTGTGTTCCGTTTTGTTCTGTTTTGTTGTGTTTAATTTTACCGTTTTTAAAATGAAATGAAAAAACCATTAAAAAAATAAAAGAAATAAAATTTTATCATTGTTGTTCAAAGTTTGTTATCTGTTGATATAAAATCACTGCAGGCTTTTCTGATGAGATCGGGCGCGTTCAGGGTGGTATGGCCGTAGACGGTGCAGGCTTTTCTGAAGGATAGAGATAATGTATAACTTGTTCCTTAACTTTAAAACCATTTTTGGGGCTGCTGGTGACTACATTACAACAAGCAAGGAGGAGAAACCAGAGAGCAAGGAACACTCCGGAAGCTACAGGAGTCTAGGCAAGAGAGGGTGCCAACACATACCAGGGCCGGGGAGACAGGATGAGAGACAGGGAAACAGATGCAAAAGTGTGAGTGGATAGGATCTATGAAACATGAAAAGGAGGGAACTTAAGCTACGATCACAAGCTAAGATGATGGAAAAACTGGAGTTGCATTTATTAACCCCAACAGGAACTTTACCTTGCCAGTCTCAGATGACATCCCTTACACTTTTAAGACACATGAGAGCAGAGACTACAGCTAGCTTATTTGACAATGTGTATGTGATACCTACCACCATACTGGACACAGAATAGACACTCAAATATTTCTAAGTTAATTAATAAATTGGGGATTCAGGAAATAGAAAAGGAAAAACGGGGAGCTAATAATTCCTAAGGGTTCGCTGAATCACTTGAACTTCTCTATGATCTATGTATCATAAGTCACATTTTACAGATGATAATAGAGACAGACTCAGGGGTATTAAGAAACTCACTCCGGATAACAAAATTCATGTGTCGCAGATGCAGAATTCAAATCTGGGTCTACCTTGATTCAAGCTTTGTGCCCCTCCACTACAGAGAGAGTACATACGGTGACTGATTGGAGATGAGTTTATTTCAGGATACTGTGGATGCTAAAGGCAGGATTTAAGCAAGGATGCATGGAAATTAGACCAACTGGACTCTGTCATTGCATTTATTCATTGGTGTCAACTACTTTACAGCCTTACAACACTTCACATATTCCTGATATGAATTATTATTTTCTTCTATATTGTTATTCAGATTCATACGTACGCACTAAACTGTATTATAGACTCCACTACAAAATGTTACTGTAAAGTCTATGTTTGTATTATTCTAAGTTTCAAGATCTAGGTTGAGGTTCATTTTGTTCACTGCTAATAAACCCAAACTCTAACACAGAGTATGACACATTTTCCTGTAGATTAGATACTTGATTTATAAGATTAATAAACACTTAGCTAGGCCCAGTGGCTCATGCCTGTAATTATAGCACCTGGGAGGCTGAGGTCACAAGTTTGAGTCAGCTTGGTCTACAAAGACAGTTCAAGGTCAGCCTGGGCTACATAGTGAGTCCCTGTCCCAACAAAACAAAACAAAACAAAACAACCCTAATGCATGTTTCTGATTGCTAAGCAGTTTGTTGGACAGTACAAACACAGCACAGAACAAAAGAAATCAGAGAAAACTCCCACTGTGATGGAGTTTACACCCCTCCCCTCTATTTTAAAATGATGCTGGAGATTGAACCCAGGGCTTTTGATCAGCATGAGATACATCCCCAACACTTTTTCATCTTTGGACAGGGTCTCACTAAGTTGTCAAGTTGCCTGGGCTGTGCTCAAACTTGCTGTCCTCTTGCCTCAGCCACCCAGAGAACTGGGATTACAGGTATATGCTACCACGCCTAGCTTACTTTCCTAATAGGGGCAGACTCACAATCGTAAATAAATACACAATATGTCAGGTGGGGATAAGAGCACTGAAAACTAAAAGGAAAGATATAGAGACCAAGATTAGGAACATGCTACTGGTTACTGGGGTGGGAAGAGGGTCAGAGTACAAAGGCCTCTCTCTGCAGGTTACATGTGAACAGTGCATGTCTATGGGAAGAGGATTCCAGAAGGAGGACGGCTGGTTCAAAGGAGCATAGTGGACACAGGGCTAAGCAGGGGAGAAGAGTCAGAAGCAGTGGGAAGGCAGACTTGCACAGGACCACTTGCACAGGCCAGAGGGAGGACTCTGGCTTTTATTCCACATGACCTAAGTGGAAGAAGAAGGCTAATGCTTTTGGAAGATGACTTTGGCTGTTGGGTGGAGAGACCATGGTGTAGGAAAACAATGATAAAAACTGGGAGACTAGTTGGGAAACTGTTGTAATCATCCCAGTGAGAAGTGACAGTGGCTTGGAATAGGATGGCAGAAAAAAAAGACAGATGAGAAGTTATCTCTAAATATCTAAATTTAGAGATCAGAAGACGAGAAGCAAAGAGTAAAGGAGATGAGGAGGCACAGACAGCAGGCTGGCAACAGACCCCAAAAGTCATGAGTACAGATGTTCTATTTCCACTACCACCAAGTGGGAATTCCAAAAAAATGCGACTGATTTCAAAAGGTGTGCCTGGGGACTAATGCAAGTGATTCTAATACTTGCTCTGTGAAATTTTAAGGACAAGTGTAGGACAATACATCTAAGGTTAGAGATGTGCCTCCCTTCATCTAAATCCTAATGAGACTTCATTAAAAAGATATATGACTAAAGGAGTAAGTAATTTCTATGAGAATCTTTACAAGTAAGGAAAAGAAAAAAAGTATTTTTTTGAGACAAGTCTCACTAGCTAGTTCAGGCTAGCCTTGGACTCACTGTGCAGCTCAGGCTGGTCTCAAACTTAGGTGATCTTCCTGCCTCAGCCTCTGAGTGCTGGGATTAGAGGCATGCACCACTATGCCTGACTAGGAAAAGAAAAATTTAAAAACAAAATACTAAAAAGTCCTACATCCACACAGGACATAAGGGAGAAACAACCTGTGTTCATATTCCAACATCTGGACTCCTACTCAAATTTGTGTCATGCATAAGATCAACTGCATCTGTATTTTACAATGCTTACTGAAATTATTTATGATTAGAATTTCAAATTCTAGGAGAATCAAAAAAATATGAACCATCCCAGATGACTACTGTTCACAAAATAAATAACCCAGAGCTGATCATATATTTTCTGATAAAGCTTGTATGATCTTATACAGTTAAAGTAGGCATCTAATTTCTATAGCACTATTCAGAATATTAATTTCTGAACATACTCCAATGAAATTATTTTAAATAACAAGCAGAAAGAATGTATAGTAGGGAGCATCTGTGCTTGTCTAGTGATTGTGAAGCAGTATATAATTTAGGAATGGGAAGGCAACCTGTGATCTGACTGTAAATATTTCAGATTTCAGTGTGACAACATGATGTTTTAAATGTCAATTTATTAGCAAAATTGTCATCAAAATGAGGAGGAAACACCTCCTCCTCCCCTTCCCTGCTTTTGGAGAAAGGACTTCAAGAGTAATTGGATATAAAGACTCTGAATCACAATGGCAAAATAGAAACGCTGAAATGACAGTCTCTTTAGTAAGACATGAGTAAACTAAAGACCCTGATGCCAGGCCCAGCTTCTTGTGTAACATACTTCAAAGAAGGTTCGTGAGAAGAGGGTCAACAATTACTCTGTGAATTATTTATACAATGCTATAAATTAATCATAAAAGAATCACTGCATATAAAATACTTGTTGCAAAGTTCTCCAAAAAATGGGAAGCCTAAGAAAAGCATCCAGTCACGGCAACAGTGAAAGCAACAGTTAGCATCTGGCTGAAGAAACAGTCAGCATTACCAAGGGACGGTCTTACTCTAACACGCAGAAAAGAAGGTGGTGTTGATTGCACCCCTTGTGTCTTCTTCAGGGTAGATAGGAGACCAGAGAGCTAATTCTATTTAAAAAGAAGCAAAAGGTACAAACACATTTGTTATTCATAGCTTGCTGCACAGATACTACTGGTTCTCCTGAAAAATCAAATCAGTTCTTTGTTTTTCAGGCAATGACTTCACAGCCTGTGGACTGTCTTGGATTTCCTATCTGGTCTCTAGGATCTCCACCAGAGGGAGGGCAGAGGCCAAGTGTAGATAATGTAAAAGAGAAAGCTCTTTGAGCTCTGATTTAATATGACAAAATATTTGACTGGGAAGACACAAAAACAAGTGTCAAAAATAAGACAAATCTTATAAAAAAGATTTCTGATTAGCTATCTGCTTTAATTACCTATGCAACTCTTATTATTCTCATTTGTAGTGGTCATGCTTAAAATTCAATTAGTAAATGTATTTCCTTACAAAAATAAGCCATTCACTAAAGCTGATATGAGGATCATCAGCTCCCATACTTACAGATATTATTTCATTCTTTATATGATTTTATTTATTCACCAAAACTTGAAGCTATGCTTCACATAAATGTAGAAAAAGAGGAAATTTTCTTTAACTTACAAGTTTTTCATTTTCAAAAACATTACAGCATTGCCACAAAAGAAAATGAAAACAAAAACAAAGGAGAGGGTTACATACATCAAGTGAGGGGATACCTATGTGAGACCTTGAGTTGCCTACTTAAAATGCAACCTAAGACTTGACTGCATTTCATTATCCCAAAAGATTATAAGGCTGGCTGATTCTGAAGCCAGTGCAAAACAAGTACTCCTTTGACAAATGAAGATAAAGTACATAAATGCATATGAGTACACATATATACAAAACAAAAATCTTTTGCTCTCTTACTTTTAAAATTCTCTGAATATGTCTTCTTTTTAATGCAGTTTTCAGTTAATGAAAAACGGGTTTTATTTTATATTCCTTTTATAGATTTCTTCATTTGGTAGGTTTGTTTGGAAGCAGGTTTTACTAACATGTTTAAGACGAATAGCCTCTGGAATTTTAAGTAGTGCTGCCACATACTAAAATAGCCATAGCCATTCACAGGGAAAAAAAAAATTAGAATAGTTTCAGGGAAATCAACACTGACAGTTGTTGCCTCCCATAATAGATAAACACATTAGCCAGGCTCTAGCTGTTAAAATAGAAAATCCAAAGTAAACAGCAGTTGTAAAAAGAAGCTTTTATGTAAACAGTACTAGTTCAAACAGTGGTCTATGCCAACCTTCCTTCTGCCTAAAAACCCATTACAGATGCTTGACTACTGATTGCAAAATAATCTGTGGTTAAGCAACAGAGCCCTCCAGATTGTTTATATATCAAATCAAACACATTATTAGGTTGCAGATACTAATTTCAAGATACTGATTGTACTCAGAGCTCATAAATCAATTAAACATATAATCTGGAAAACTTGGCTGGGTTGGAAACATTTTCAATCAGAATAAAGTGAGTACAGTTCCACATCTTACCAGGTCTTCTTCCTATTTCCTCAGATTATAGGCCCATTTTTACTCTCATACTTGCCTCAGGTGGTCATCCCTACCTCAGTATTTCTTCATTAAATTGATGCACGCTGGTTCAAGCCTGTAACTCACTCACATTAGCTAGAGCTATGTGTTTTTTAATATATGGCTTGAATGTCTTTGAGATCAAGGATGCCACGGTGACAGTGATCTCTTGATGGAAAGCTCTACAAGAAATGTAATGGGCAAAGCAAGCAAGAGACATAAGGCCTGGAGATGAGAAAGAAAGGAATGGAATAGTCAGGCAATACATGTGAGGAAAAGAGGAATACCCTAGTGATTAACTCTCAGGAAGCTCTCCTGAAATGGCTTGATTACAATGTAATCTTTGCTCAGTTTCTTGGAAAGTTAACAATAAAATTCCAAAATCAGACATGAATAATGGCTACTAAGGAGAACCTCCTTCTATTAGTACTTAATATTTCATTGTACTTAGTTTGTAAAACATTTTCACACAGAGAAGCTATGTGCCTTACACAAAGATTTCCCAAGTAGATGTTATCCCTGCTTGATAGATAAGGAATCTGATGGTTGGTGAGGTTAACGACTGCTCACAATTTCCATCTTGGAAGCAACAGAGGAAGCAGATTCAGGTCTGCTGAAGCCAGATCCAGTGCACATCCCAATAAGCTGCTTCTAGATCTTCTATTACAAGGCTGGTGTTGAGGTTTCAAAAGCAATAGGGGAAATCGATTGAATGACTCACTTTTCAGAGTTGCATTAAGTTTTTCAGGCCACTGGGGTACAATTTACTAAATTACCTCTTCTAGAACACTAAATAGTACCCTAGTGGGTCAAAGAGTAAATGCACCTCTGAAAAGTGAGCCATTTATTCCTTTCTTCCCTGTAGTACCAGATGTAATATGTCCCCTATGACAGAAATATTAACCCATTTCCATTAAAAACTCAAGCAACTGTCCCACAGTAGATAAAATGACTATGGTGAAGCTTCGAGGGATGGTGACAGATGACAGAAGTCTCTCTTTTATAATCCTGACCATAATGCCACCGAAAAGCCAACATGACTTATGTGGAAATACTTATTTTTCATCCATTGGAGATTAATTTTAATCTTAAGACTTCAAATTAGAATAAAAATATTCAAAGCTGACAGTGTCCAGGAAGGAAATGGACAGGATATCATGGTAACCACTTTCACCCTGCACTGTGCACAGAAAACTAAGCTCAAAACGTTCACTTTACTTATGCAACAAGCTGCTATCACAAGCAGCTGGTCTTCCACAAACATGCTCCAGTCTACTCCTCCTGAGAACAAAAATTTCTTGGTTGACAGGTAAGCATATTACTCCTTTCTAATCTCCAAATGCCTCAGAATACATTTTTGAGTTGCTTTAGGAACAGCTACTGAGTGATTTAACATGTGTGTGATACTTTAACAAGCCAAACTTTGAAGTTTTCAGCACTGTTAGTCCCTTACTCTTCTGGAAGACGGCTATGCAATGAAAATAAGACAACTTTAATTTAAGAATCATCCAGCTTCTAATTAAACTGCCATAGGCAGCTGGTTGGATAAGTTTTAATCAGTTTCAATCACCTATTGATTGGTATAGTGAAGCCTAAAAAATTAAAAGTAAAAGATGATTGGGGAATTGTCCCATCTCAGAACAACAGTAGAGGCCTCTGTAAATAACTCCTCCTTTAACCATCAGCTAAATGAACACTTCAATACTGCAGTACAAAGTCTTCTGCAAAATTACTTTAACTAACAAGCAGAAATTTATCAGCTTCAGCCAAAATCAATGCTGAAATCAATTTGAACACTGGTTGTGTCTAAAGGGGCTCATTGGCAATTTAGGGAAATTACACCATGTAAATGCCTGTGCTTTAATTGAACAGTTTCATCAACTAGGCTGTGATTGCTGTCCATTCATTTATTTACTTTCACTGCAGCTACCATTCTGCAAAGGAATGGCTTTTGTCAGGCTGGAGAGAGGCACTTTATCTTCATTTTGTGGACTTTTGTGCATAACAGACCTCATGGAATGTGCATATCATGACTAGGGTCACAATAAACCAGGAGATACCTTTTCCTTTAACATAAAAACTGAACAATGCAAGCTAGCCTCACACTATACCACCCGGGGACCATCATCTTAAAACAGTAACAAGGAGGAATGGAAATGACTTGCCTGCACAGGGTGCTGCACCCCCATTCAAAAAAGCAAAATTGGAAAGTGTCCTTTTTGTGACTATCATGTGCATTTTGAGGTTTCCTTGGTGACTTTCAATAATATATAACCTGTGTTAGGATATTCTTAAAAATGAGGCAACATTTTGCTTTACAGAGTCCTCTGACATCAGTTGAGAAGATGCTTGTCCAATCTATCCAGGACAGTAAAGTACATAAATGGCAAATATGTTTTTAAAGTAAGATAAATGGGAGCAGGAAGTGGGGAAGGGTCTATGTGGGAGGAGAATCAATGGCTATATAAAGATCAGTGCACTCAAAAGATTAACAAGATCCAGAGATGATTTAGACATGCAGATTTTACACTCACAAAATCAGGGTGATGAAAAACACCAAAGACAGATTTCCAGAGAACCATATGCTGAAGTGACTTAAGTTCAGAGTTCCACATTAACATTTCTGACCCTGAATTTGTCCATTTCTGCAAAGATTACAAACTCCAGGCAGAGAGACCAAAAGGCAGACAGCTGTTTGTTCCTATAGGTCCTCTGTAAGGTACGTGAGCCTGATGCAAAAAATACACCATCTGGTTTTTTGTTTGTTAGTTTGTTTTTTGGGACTGGGGATCGAACTCAAAACTGCACGCTTGCAAGGCAGGTGCTTATGCCGCTGAGCTAAATCCTCGGGTCTGATGCAAAAAATAAAAATCCAAAATACAGCTGTAGTCTCTTTGCCAGAAAATGCCAACAGAAATTTTTAGGCTTATACACACTACGCTGACTTCAAGCTCCACACTGAATTAAAATTCGATTACTTACTAGGAAAAGCACTAGGAAGGGACTACGAAATAATACAGCCTGGGTTTCCCTGGTCGTCCCTGACTTGCCCTGAATCCTCCCACTTGTGAGGATGGTGACCCTGCTGCACTCAGCTGACGCCCATGCCACTGGGGGACAATACAGGACGCGTGATGAGATGGTGGCCCACGGTGGAAATGAAAATGTGGCCACTGTGACTCCAGTATTTCTTGGTCGAAGATGCATTAGGGCATGTGGTGGGGGTACTGCTCATTCACCCTATTTGTCAGTTACCCCAGCTACCGTGTTCTGCAAACATTCACTAAGAATTACCTTCAAAAGAGTTGAAAGCTGGAAGAAATAGTGTATACAAATTTAATCCAGGGTATGTGTTTGTGGTAAAAATGCATTCTGTAATTTTATCCTATGGTGTTTTTTTTTAAACGTTATAAAGTGTCATTGGCTATACTTTTTGTCACTGAGATAATAAAAAATATTTTATTCATTGTTTTTAGATAACTCTTCTGAAAACTTAATTACGGCTTAATCAGACCTTTATGTTTATTGACTAAGTATACTGTTACATTTTGCTGCTACAGTTAGTAGTTGTAATAGAATCGGTATGTTTGAGAACCTTACACATTACACATTTTCCAAATGCACTAAGCTTGTTAAAATGCTATATTGATTGGGCCTGAAAGCAAGTTCTAATTTTGTCTGAACATTTTTTCAATTCATTATTTGAATTCACAGAATAAAAACCATGAACTACACTTTTAGCAACAATATTACACACTTTTTCTTTCCTTTTGCATTTTGACAAGGAAAACTACAAAAATTTTATGGTTAAGTGGGTAACATAATTCAAAGCCACATTTAAAAAGCAAATGAATGTTTAAAAAAATGAGGGGAGATGGGAGAGAAGAGAAAGTAGAAAAATGCTGTAACATGTATATGTACCAATTCCCCCAAATGAATGTAATCATTATATAATCAAATATATACTAATTAAAAAAAGAAACCAAAAAAGTGTTTTAAAAATTATGCCTAATACCTATAACCTAAACTTCTATTGCTACTTCTCTAATTCAGTAACCTCTTCCTCCAATTCAGTGTTAGTGAACAAATCAGAACCTAAACATATTTCACTCCGGTAAGGCAGCAATTTAACAGAAACATGGTCTCTTACATGAAAATAACCAATGACACAGCAAAGAAAAAAAAAAACTGTAGTAAATGCCTTTTGGATTTTCCACTGAATTATTTTCCAAAAAAAGCAATTTAAGTAAATGCCCTAGATGCAACGGTATACAAATACTTGCTTGTAAGATATGCCAACCAAAAGACTACAATTTTGAACACATCAAATACTGCAAAATAGCTTTAAAATTTTAGTGCCTTAAAAAATCAGCAAATGTACCACCTCTGTTAGCACAATCACATAATTAATCTAGAATTCAACCGTTAATCCTAAATTTGTGGTGAGTAAGAACACCCAAAGGATAGACCAGACAGGGTTAGCTAACCTGCTAATTCTGATGGCCAAGGAACAGCTGTGTAGCTCCTAAAATTAAATGCTGGATGTGGCTCGTCACCGACTTGTTTAGAATTACACCAGAATGTAAATCTTACATCTGAAAATAATTTGGGTAAACATTATAAAACTCAGAAAGTGAATGGCAAGCAGGAAAACCCCAGCTTGCGTGTGAGGAGACCTGAGTCCTATTCCTGACTTGACCTTGGACGTGCTCTTTAGTGCTTTTTTCTTTCTTACTGGTAAAATGGAGGTAACAGTACCTGTTTAGCAAGGACTAAAAGACGCAGCAAGCCCAGGCCCTACCCATCCCTCTACTCTCTCCCAAACACTGTCCTCCAGCTACGCTGGCCTGGACACAGCACCCTTGTGCCCTGGTGGGGCTCCTGCCTGGTAGGTCCTTCATCGTGGAAGGTTTCCCAGATTACCCCAGGGCCGACTCTCTCCTGTTCTTCAGGTCTCAGCTCAGACACCACCTTACTAAGCATTCTCCAAGCACCTCTTCTGCATCCTTTACAGCATTGGCAAGGGCTGCTAACGTCTTACATCAGTAGTGAAGCCTTTACTGCTTGCTAAGCTCCAAGAGCATGGGAACCGTGACTGTCTTCCTCACCACTGTTCACACATGCATAGAACAAATGAATCAATGAATATACAACAAGATAAAATTGAGAAGAACAAAAACAAGCAAGGCTTGACACAAGATTTTTATGGCTGCTGAGTGCTAAATTTAATTTTGGAACTTTCAACTGGGGAGAAGGTTGTGAGATAAACTCATGCCCAGGTTAAGAGGGAAGTCTTTTCTCAGCAGTTCAGAAAAGCCAGGTCACTCTGCTCACGGCAGGGGACCTGATCAGAGCTGCCAGAGCCACTCTGTGATGGAAAGCACTTTGTCATCCTTGGACTGTGCAGGCTGCCTCTGCAGGGTAGTCCCTAGAACACTAAACATCTCGTTTAGGTAAGGCCTCGCCACCAAAAGGACCCAGACTGACTCTTCTAGGGAAGACTCTCCAGTGGGACAGCAGTAGGAAGAGGACAATACTCACACTAACCGCAGGCAGACTTGCAGGGATGTTTGAGACAGCCAGTGCAGTCTAGCCCTTAGGATGATGCAAAGCCACAAGGATACCCTTGGCATTTTACGTCAGCTGTCACGGAACTCTGACTTTCCTTCCATCAGGGATAAGCCAATTCCTTCAACTTCACTGCTCAGCTCAATTACCAGTTCCTTCATGAGGCCCTTTCTAACTCTTCCTGAGGAAGGAGATAAGTTATCACTCCATCCTCTACCCCAAGGCTAGTCCCCTACACTTACAGATGTGCATCCCTGGCTGTGAGGTCCTGTGCCTACTGTGGCCAGAATTTATCCACCTCGTTGGACGCACAGCCTTTGATACTTTGCACACTTGGAAGCTGGCTGTTCACTAAGTGGATGAAGAGGCACAATTCCCAGACTCTACGACCTGTCCACACTCCTCTGCATGCTCTCTGAACTGTCCACATCTCTCTGCTAACTCAACACCCAGAAAAAGACCCATGAACCCAAAGTGGCACAACGCAGGATGGAAGCCAACCCTGGTGTTACGCACTCCTCACGAAGCCGGGGAATAGACTTTCAAGTGCACACTAGATCTCTTCTACCCTATAACAACAGATGTGTGCCAAAAAATGTTTACCTGTTCACAACCACTTCTGCTGGGGGCACTAAATTTCTTGGTAAAGAAAACATTTTATTAAAGTATTAGAAAGAAGTCTTGCCATTTCAAAATTATTTTCTCTGAAAAGAGATGGTGCTGAAACACTTAGATTCAGCAAATTCTTACTTGAAATATTACCATAATGTATTGATTTTTACCAGACTCAATTGACTGAAAAGTTGTTTGTATAGCAATATTGGCCAATCCAATATACTAGAACAATTTTGTTACTCATAGTAATCAAGTGCATTTCTGAAGTATAATTATACTGTCATAAAAATAAAGCCAAGATACCCTTTTCCAAGCAATAAAACTACTGGGGCTATAAAATACAGAGAAGAAAAGGCTAAATAAGTGAGATTTTAAAAAATGAAATTTAGTGTCTTTCAAAAACACCACCATCTCCTTTTCCTTCCCTTAAGCTATGGTTAGCAAAAAAATGATCAATACTTTAATCTCAATAACCTATTTCAATAATAGTTAATTCGTGTGGAAACAGAATCTAAAAATCTCTGCTTAGCGACCTGTGACATCCTGTCACGTTGGTTAGATGCCAATAATCCATCATTGCCATAACGGATATGAGCACGTGTGAACTTACAGGAACGAGAAGGTTTGAGGGGAGCAAAGGTAGGAAAGGTGTAGGAGGAAAATAATGAGCACAGGTTTATTCTTTAGATTCTAATCAATACAATATGCATTACTGTGTGAAACAAACCTACAACAGCATATACTGAGAGACGGAGAGAGGGGAACATACATAATTGATTTCATTTGACAAATACCCATTGATTTCCTAAAAACATTAATATCCTTGCTTGTCACATGATATTATAATGCAATCCAGCCATACGCAAGTATTTAATTTTGCATTAGGACGATGTCTTGTTTGCTTGTTTAAAATATGATCTTGGCAGCAAGGAAAAGGCTCGTCATCTGATTGGAAATTTACAGTCAAAATAAATCAAACAATCACCCTAGTGCTCGAGTCAATATCAAAACCATTTGAAAACCATTCTTAATTTATATGATGCATGTCAAGGAAAAAACATGAAGGAGTGGGGCTGCTGACACAGGCATTAGAGAAACTGGGCCCCGGCCACTGTTAACTGTTTTGCTCTGATACCTTGAGGCTGGATGGTGAAAGAGGAAGCCTGTTTCCTGGGTGCTCTGTGGTTCTCAATACAATCATGTTTTGCTCAACAACAGGACACATCCTCAGAAAGGCGTCATTAGTCCACCTTGTCTTTGTGCCAACATCATAGCAGCATGTATGCACATGAATACAACTACAACATTACTAGGCAATGTAACCGATGGGACCACTCTGTTTTACCTATGGTCCATCGCTGACCAAAATGGTGTCATTTGACATATGACTATATTTCCACCATCAATAACAGTTCTCATGGTTGGGCATGGTGCACAAGCCTATAACGCCAGCACTGGAGAAGGCTGAAGCAGGAACATCCCAAGTTCAAGTTCCTGCAGAGCAACTTAACAGAATCTTACGTCAAAATAAAGAAGAAAAAGGACTAGGGTGCCAGGTCTACGGTAGAGCACCCTTGATTTGATCCCCAGTGCCAGAAAAAAAAAAAAAAACAAAGCAAGAAACTAACACCTCTGAAACTTACTAACTCTGCTAATTGTCCCTAGATCATAATTCATAAGTAAAGGCATATATCCCATCTTTAAAATGCCATTTGCGCAACATAGCCACCCATTATATCACACAAAATTCTACCTAACGCCCAGACTGGATTCTTCACTGTACCATGGGAAAGAGTGAGAAACAGAAAATTCACTGCTGTTCCATGCCTGGAAACTGGAATACATGGTCAAAACACTGGTAATTTGAATCCTGGCCTCAACAATCTGCACTGAAGAAAAATAATATAAAGGATGATTCTTTGGTGACTGTTGGCCGACTTGGCAGAGTTTAATCCTAAGATTACATAGTACCTCACTCAAAACTCAAAACTGGATTGACTGACTCAAGCAGTGTGCCCAGGAAGCAGAGTGACCGACTGTGGAATCACAGAACATTTTCCAAGTAACTGGGTCTGTTAAGTCACTCCCACTTCAGTGTGACACACTACCCAAGAAAATGAGGACAGTGATGAGCATGGAGGACCAATGGATGCTAAATTCTCCAGGTTTTAACATTTACAAGAGAATTCATCTTCCAAATGTAGGTCTTGGAAATTCCTATTCTTCTAGGAATAGTCTCTAAAACTAGCAGAATACTGTGAGAATTCACCTCAAGAGCCTAAAAAATTGGACTAAGAAAACCTCCATCTGCCTCTTGCTCATTTCAGCCAGCATGCATCAAGCACCTAAGAACCTACTGGGTATACCAGAAAATGCAACAAAACATAGTACGCTCTGCATGAGAAACCGTAACACCAAGAGCAGAGGTGGGAAACCTGCGGCATGGTGTCACAGCTGGCTGTTTGCTATCACTGAAAGCTTTAAAAGGTCTGCCATCACTGGCCTAGGGAAAGGACAGAGCAAAAAGAAAGGTGATGTGGTGTAGAGTTCTGGCTTTGCCACAGAATGACAACAGACCCTGAGCCCTCGTACCTGCCTGGTAGTAAATGGGCTTTACATTGTACCAGCTATCCTACGGCAATCTGAAAATAAATTCTGATGAAAGAGAAAATACTATGAAGCTTTTAGAAAATCACACATGTACAATAATATACAAGATAAAATACTAATCTCGACACAATTAGAGAATAGAAAAAAAATTTTGTATAATAATAATAAAAATATAGCATTTCACAAAGTTAATTCACAACTTTAATTCTATGAGAGGTTTATAAATGTTCCCCAAAAATACTCCCATGGCCCACCAAAGGTAGAATTTTCCTATTATTCATTCTAACATTACCAGTAGTTAACACTTAGTATCTATAACAGTGCTAAACCTTTTGTGGAAAATCTCATCTAACCTGACAACAAACTCAAAAAACAGATACTATCATCACCCTTATTTACAGATAGGAAAACTGAGGTAGGAGACATTCTGTAATTTGCCCAAGGTCACACAACTAGTTAGTTGGTGGCAGACACAGGATTCAAACTCAGAGCCCTTCATTTAATGACAACACACTATGTTTCTACTGTATTGAAGTTTTAAAAATTCATTGTGAACCTCTTAGGGAAAAACAGAACATGTGTCTTTCCTGATTTTTTTTTTTTAATGAACTTGCAGCACTTTGGAAAATGGCATAATAATGAAAATGTACCCACCACTTGTTTATCCTACACTTTTCTTCTTCCTACACTTCAGCTACACATTAGTGTAAGCCATTTCTTTTATGATCCACTTAGCAACAAATTAATAATCCAAGATGTATCAATTTGAAATCACCTGCTTAGGCCTTTAGCATAGCACAGCAGCTTAGGAGGGGACAGCACAGAATCCACATCACCATTTGGTTTGAATGTCTGGGGCCAAAACTTTATACTGCATAACTGCAGAAAACATCTAGACTAGTGTAATGAGAATTTACCAACTATTAAATAAAATACATTGCAATTACACATCATAGCATATGCCTTGCAATGTTCCATCAAGTGGAGTAAGACTGAAATATTAAAGTTTTGCTTTGTACTTATTAGCTTTATTACGCTTTATAAGAAAAAAATTAAATAAACCCATTAGGCAGTTTTGTTACCAATGAGTGGATTTTCCAATATTTTCTTCATCTAGTTTATGTAGCATAGCCTCTAATGTAATCATTTTTGTTTGAAAAACCACAATTTTTATAGTCAACACCATTAAGGTAAACTTAGTGTAGGAGAAACCCAATCATAATACATCAAACAGTGTTTTATGAAGACTTTAGTACAGAGGATTTCCATTTTTTGATGATTATAACATTTCTTTGTATTGAACTAAAAGCAGGAGATAAAAGAACCACACCACAAACTGAAGCCCAGACAGAAATGAAGCCCAGTCACTGCTGCCCAGGGGCTACGCATCTAGGTGCGTTCACATTCTTTCCCCTTAATAGTTAGGTGCAAGGGCAGCGCTGCACAGCCAAGCTCTGAACAGAAGAGGAGCACTGGCATCCAGGAGTTTAAAGTCAATGCAGGCAACACAGGAAGACCCCATTTCAAAACAAAAGTAAAAGCAGAATTACACAGCTCATCAAATAAATGGGATATTTTCTTTTTATGAGAACTCTACTATACAAAGTACTAAAATTATCATGATACTACTACCTACCTTCTGAAAGCAACCATTGCCCAAAACATGTTAATTTTACAACTCTCATATTGAGTACCAGTAATCATAGCTAAATGAACCCTTAGTATAAATTGCTGATATCATTACACATTCTAGGAAATTAAAGACCATGTTCTAAGCATATGTGGGAGAATGATTCCTTCTGACACTGTGGTCCTAATGAAAGAAGCTTTAGCCATGCTTCTCAGCTAAGACAAAATAAAAAGGGACAAATGGGGAGCTACTGTTCAATGGGTACAGAGTTATACAAAATACAGAAATTTAGGAGCTAAATGATGTTGATAGTTGTGTAATGTGAATGTACTTAATGCCACCAAAGTCTACACTTAAAAATGGTTAAGATGGTAACATGTATCTCACCACAATTAAACATAATTTTAAGGTGGGATATGATGGCAAATGCCTGCACCTGCGGCCCTTAAGAGGCTGAAGCAGGACCATCACCGTGAGTTTGAGGACAACCTGGGCTATCTACTGAGTTCAAGGTCAGCCTGGACTACACAGTGAGGCCCTCACTCAGAAACAAAAAAAATTAAAACGAAATATAATTTCACATCATATTTCTTTGGGAAATGGGCATGTTATTTCTACCTCTCTGTATACTATCCCTTTCATATACACTTATGTTTTAACTTGACAGAGAATTAAAATTTTAACATCTAAGCTGGGGGTGCAGCACAGTGCTAAAGCACATGTTTAGCATGAACAAGGGCCAGGATTTGATCTTCAAAATCAAAAAGAAAAAAAAATACCTTTTAGTACCAAGGGTATTATGTCTAATAAAAATAACCTGCTGGGGTTTGGTAGTCTTATGTTCCTTCCCTTCAGGAATGTGTCAGGACAGGAGATTCACAACAGGTCTTCAATTAAGAAATACAAAACTAAACATTTGATGAAACAGAAGTTAGAAGTCTACAGAAATGTTTTTGGATTCCATTTGAAGGCAATAAAAGAAATCCAAAGAGCTGCTAGAAATCCTTTCTGTTTTATCATATTTGGCTGCCTGCAAAGAAGCATTCAGAGGAAAGGTTGAGGTCTTGAAAACTCCTTTCAGGGAACTCCAGAGAAGCAAACTGGAGTGCACTGGTTCCTTTGCATTTCCTGTCTATGGAACCTTCAGAATAGTGTAAGAAATTCAAATCAGAGAAGGCTAAGGAGGAGGAGACTTGCAGGAAGGGCTTCCTGGAAGGGATCATTAGCCTGATCCAGGGAGGGGGCACAGCAGCCTCAGAACTCAGACACGTTAGGCCTCCACCACTCACAGGGAAGACCAAGGACGGAATGAAATATTTCTCTGAATTCTCCAAGTAGAAGGACTTAACTTCCAAGCCAACTCTTCATAATACTCAGTCAGATGTGTGTGTGGGGGGATTCCAAATATGTGGACATGAGTTGTTAAAGGACTATTTTTAGGAACAAGGACTCACACCCTATTAAGCAGCCCAAAACCCTGGATGGGTGGCCCTACCAGTTGGTTCTGAAGGCGCTTTGAGCCTCAAGAAACTGAATCCTATGCCAAGGCTACATGTATAGATGAAGGGTGTGGAATTTTAGGATATAACCCTTCGTGGCTATAAAACAACAGGGCAACTGCTGTCTGTATTCATGTGGCTAGTTAGGACTTAGAATTCTAAGAACATGAGTAAGCAATTAGAAAATAAATTAGAGACTCTAGATTAATACTGATGCTAAAATATGTAAGGTAAGAAACACAACCATAACGTGATGCAGGGTTAGCGTACATATGGAAAACAGCTCTCTAAAGGAAAGCATTATTGCTCCCTCAAGGCTTTCTTACAGAGTATGGATTTTTTAATTCCTAGTGGAATATTTTTCATACACCATTGCAGACTATTAAGTACCAGATATTATATTATGTATTTTAAACTTTGCACTACTGCATGAGAAAGACTTCCCTGTTGAGAGAACTGTTTTTTATGGTTAGCATTTTTTAATATGAAAATGAACTCTCCTTTAGGGTAAGATCACTGCAACTAGATTTTGGGAGTTTTATAACTTATTTATCAATGTGTATGGAAATTCTCTAAGGGCAGTAGGGGAAGGAGAGAAAGAAATACAACAGGAAGAAGGTTTTTTAATAACTTACAATGTCAATACAGGGCAAAGCAATGGTATTTATAAGGTTTGGCTTCCACTAGGCATAATGTCAATGTGCAAGGGACCAGTATAGGGTGCTAGTAAGTTAAAAAAAAAATGGTGTGAAAGAGCAAAGGAAAATATTCATTAAACTTCAGGCCAGTTAAAGGTACACTTGCTAATGGTGGACTATTAACTGCTCGCCCATGAGAGATGCAGACTTGGAAATATTAAAAAGGCAATATAAATGCACTTTTCAGGCAATTCCTGAGAAAATAGAAAACACCTTGCAGAAATCTGGATTGAAACGTGGAAATAAAATCTGCCTGCTGGTGGGCATGTAAAAAGCTTTGCTACGGAGTCCGTGGATCCCCAGCACTTGGTAAAAGTGGATAGAAAGTTTAAACAAAATTGACTACTCACTTGTAGACAGTGCCTCCGTTGCCATGACCAAGGGTGTCTTGATATCGTATGTCTTGTTCATTCATCTCCACAAGAAAGAAAGAAAAACAGAAAGGGTGTCATGCCGTGGATGGAAATGTCAAGGAAAAGCAACTCAGGGCCATAAACAACAAGCAGTCTGGGTCATTTCAAGTTCAGCTGCAAGAACGAGAAGATCAATACGACATTTGCTGTCCAATTTATAAAAGACGATACCAAGGGACAAAGTGATGGAAAGTTTAATGACAATTTGTTTGCCTGGGTCATTTCATTAAAGTTTGATAAAAGGTGTCAAAATGGAATGATATAACATAGCTCAAAAGGGTCAGGTCATACAGACTGATAAGAAAACAGTCTCTGGTACTGCATATAACCAGGACCGAACAGCACTGCACATACGTAAAGTCAAATTTGGAAAGACAACAAACACACACAGACAACAGCCAGGAATCTAATCCATGATCTGTAAATACATCAGTCCCTGGAAACTCCTCAGGTGACCCTATCATTAACAGCCAATTATCTGAATAATGTTTATCATTTCCCTGCAAGAGAAACAATTTTTCTTTGCAAATAGTAAATTAGTGCACAGTTGTAACTGTGCAGAAATCACACTATTGTGATGCAAAAGTGTCAGATAAATGTACTTCAAAATGCACATGTAGTCAAGCATTATGCACAAAGTGAAAGCTATATACAGAGACATGTAGTTTTTATGAACTGGTCATTTTTATAATACATACATAAAACAGCATGCATTTTCTAAAGCCATAAAATCTATTATACCAAAAGTACTATCCTCATTTTTATCACATCTAGATGGTGAATTATGTTAGCACCTACAAAATAACATTTCAGAGATTTTAGGGGAACTCCCTAAATAATCATTTATCAAATGACTTTAAGACTAGTCAGACTATTTAATGCAGTCAGTCATTTTTTATGTACTGGTTCAGCTGCTTAAAAATTAACTGCCAACTTTATTCACTAAATAGATTTAATAAAAGTATTATTTTCCATATAGTGAAAGCTTAGGAAAAGCCACAGTAAGCTCTAAAAAAAAAAATCAATTTCCAGGGAATTGCACTGCCTTGCATGGGCAGAAAACAATGGAGTTTTTAATTCACTATCACTTGGAAAAAAACAGTTTGCTCTCAGACCATTATACTAAAGCTTTAAATATTTGCTCTACTCTCAACTTCCACCAATTGAATAAAGCCAGGCTTCATTTGTCAAGAGAAATATTTTTCTTCTATACATTTCTGAAGCTGATGCTTCAGAGAGCTGTGATAATTAGGGGTACATTGCAGGTAACACAAACAGCTTCCATTCCTAGCCATTTTGCCAATGCCTGAAAGAGTATCGACAGATTAACGTGGAAAGGCCAATTCAGCACCCAATTTAATTGTAGTACAACCTGACTGATGCAATTTACAATTGGCTAATTACTATATTTTAAGGTCAGCGAAAAAATGACAGGAGAATTGGCAACTACTTTCCTGTTTGAGGGAGATTCTGTTCTTCACTACTTTTACACCACTAACACAGAGAGAGAAAAAAAAAACACCACTTTTAACCTGCATAAAAGAGATGGCATGAAGAAAGCCAGCACTTCAAGTGTCTGGAGACGTACACTAGCAGAGCTGTTATTTAGTTTGCTTTGATAAGTGAAGGATATGTGAAGAGCTCTATCTGTTGGCAGATACAGTGACAACTAGGCCAATTCCCCAAGAAGTTTCTAAGTAAGGTAAAGATGCCTTCAACGACCTGATTTGTACTATTAACTTGCCTAACATGCTGCACTCTCATTGTGGCTTGAAGTGGATTTCTAGGAGAGAAATTTCACTTCCGCGCTCAAGTGAGTCTCCTGCTTCAACCTTCCGAGTGCTAAATCTACAGGCATGCACTATCATACTTAAAAAAATATTTTTAAAGGGAAAATTAAGAGCCCAGGAACTGATTACCAAAGAAACATTTGAAACATTAATATCTGATCAAAATGGGCTATTTTTATTGATCTTAGGTATGAAAAATATCACTAAAGGAGTTAACGAACAGCTAGTAACATTTTTGCCTTTTTTAGTTGATGAGCATGAAAGCACAGCAATTGTGCTTTTTATGAAATGGGGGAGGGTGCTACATAAACCTGCAAAGTACTGAACTTAAGTATTATGGGTGGGATCAAGAATCCAAAAATTGTCAGTTTTCAGCATTTTATGACCACTAGTCTAACCTAGTTAGGTTATATAACTCATCTTAACAACTAGCTATGACTAACACTCAGCCAGGTGTGCTGAGGCATGCCTGTAATCCCAGTACTCTGGAGGCTGAGGCAGGAGAATTGCCACATGTTTAAGGCCAGCTTGGGCTACATAGTGAGTTCAAGATCAGCCTGAACTATGCTGCAAGATCTTGTCTCAAAAAAACAAAACAAAACAAAACAAAAAGACTAGATCTTGATCCTTCAATACACCCATTTCAAAGTGCCCTATCATTCCTCTCCACCCAGAGCCACAGGCCCCGGGAAGACAGCCCACCTCCTGGAAGGCACTCACAAGTAAAAGGCCTTCTTCATGGCTATGATGTTTTGCTTTGAAGAAGAGACATGTTTTTAAAACTACACAGCTTTTTATATTGAAAAGAGGTGAAATAAAGTGTTTTTAAAAATTCATTAAAGATCTTGAAGAGTTTTTAAATGTAGCTCAGCTTTCTTGTTTTAATTAAAAAAGTATAAAAATAAAAAAGCAAACAACAAGCAGGAAAGGACATGTGAGAGAGGAAGAAAAACATCATGATGGTTACAGTTGTAACCAGTTGTAACTGCTACCTGTTAGCAGCCAAGATAGCGAATGACCTGGAGGAATGACTTGTGGGTCTCTGCTTACTAAAGGAGGCACAGAAACCAAGACAGAAACGGAGACAACAGCCAGTCACAGGCAGTGAGGCTGCATCCGTGTAGGTAGAAGTGGGCACTGTGCAGTTCTGAGCTATCTACAACACAGTCTCACTTATGTTCCATTCATCTTACAGGACCTAAAGCGAACTATTAAAATCTAAGAGTAGTATATACTGGTGACGATCTGGTTTTTAAATCTAATTTTACAGTTTTGGTACCTCAGTTTACGAACTTGATTCTTTTCCTGATTGTGGTTGCAAACTGAGTTAGGTAAGAACTGAACCAAATGTAATGGTTAGATTCAATGTTGACCTTACGGAGAAATTTGATTCGGTTCTTGTCCAGTTTGGTTTGCAAGCAGAATGATGGAGAAAACTGAGTTTGTGAACCTAGGTACCACTGTACTTCCTACTGCTACTCCTTCTGATCTAAATTCAGAGAGCTTTTCTAAAGGTATTTCAATTTTTCTAAATAACAGCAAAAGATGCAGCAAGGCCAGAATTAGTTCTAGGTCTGTGACTTTGCAATATATTTACACTTGATTTATCAGGAATAGTCACTCTCTGCTACAAAATAAAAAAGATGAAAAAAAGGAAAACACCTTTAAAGACACAAAGGTCAAAATTACACATCCTTGAAATAACTGTGTACTTTTTCAGTCCTTTAACTCAACCCTTTGGGCTACTTCTAACCAGTTTCAAACCCAGGGCCAGTGTTAAACTGAACCTGAGTGGGGAAAACACACCCCGAGAACAGAGTAGTGAGACTGATTTGTAGCTCTCAATAAAACGTGCCAAAAATATCTTTTATTTTTTTAAGCTGGAGAAATGGAATCTTCCATCACAAGGTGATACCAGGAAAACAAAGTCTCCATTCCAAATGCTACATGTTAAATTTTTAAAACAGTGCTTGATTGAATCTATTAATGAGATTAATGGGAAAACCGAAATGGAATTCAATTATGGATCAGCAAAGAAAACCTATCTTATTATCTGTCCATGTTAAGAAGAATCAGTATCTATCGCTTATAAATCATTAAAATAAAAATGCTCAATTAGTCCTTATTTTATATGGAAGGGTTTGATAGGAACTAGTGCTATCACTAGACCTTTGCTTCACAAATCGAAGCAATAATGGTTTCAGAAAGCAGTCACACTCTATGAGCAGACAATTGGAGAGATTTAGTAAATCCCACTTTATAGAGCAGAGACTAATCGGAAAACACAAGCCAGTCAAATGTTTCTTATGAACTGTTGACACTATATCAATGCTGAATCAATTGGTGGCATTTACTCTGAGTGACAGAAAAGAAATAAATATTTATATCACATAACCTATATCAATGAACCCAGGCAGAAAGCTATTTCTAACCTGTCAATATTTGATTATCTTGAAGAATCATGTCCCTTTCTTTTAATGATTAATATGAATTCCTTATTAAATCTAAGTGGAGGCTAGTGGAAAGGCAAATCATTATTAATGCTTGAGAGCATAAACCACTAAAATAAAAAACCATGCTCAAGTGTTAAAGTATCGTTAAATGTGACTTACATCTTCCATATCAAATGGTGTCAGTGTGCAGCCGGGAACATATTGATGCCCGCACCTCACACGTGACCTAACTGCAGCGTGCTCTCACTGCTGTTTAGTTACTCTACAGCATCAACTGAGGAATTTGTAGGAGGTATTTTGAAAGCTTCCAAAGGTTGGGGCTTTCTGTTGTGTTTTTTAAGCAAAGTTAATATATAATAAATAATAATAATAGTAGTAGCAGCTTATCTTTAAAAGAGAGAAAATGGCGTACTGTTCAATGTTGGGTTAGTACACTCCCAAGGGAAAGCAATAAACAATCTTTAAATGTCAAAAATCATTGCCATGACAATCTCCTACCACAGAGAACCTCATAATTGAGACCATTGAGATATTTACGGTACTAGGTTTGTTGTCAAAACATTTCACAATGCTTTTTTTTGGCAGTGGAAAAAATGTATTTCATTTTTGAAAGAGGAGTCTATGACAAATTATTTGCCATTGCCTGGGTTGGACAAATGTAGTTAAAGCTTCTTAATTTATGTCAATTTTCATGTATTGGTTTTTTTTTTTTTTTTATCGGTACCAGGGATCGAACTCACGACTGCCTGCTTGCAAGGAAGGCGCTTATGCCACTGAGCTAAATCCCCAGCCCCAATTTATGTCAATTTTGAAATATATTTTCCAGCCAAACAACACAAGTGACTTGTACATAAATTACAATTAGTAACTAGAATGCAAGCGTGTTGAAGATACATAAATACCCTCAGCTCAATATTTCTGCTTTTAGTCAGGTGTTACTTCATACTGGTTGTGCTCACATTGCAGGCACTAGGGGATATGGATGTGGGCCTCAATCTCAACAGACATCTGGCTGCTTAAAGATAAAAGTATTAGACAAATACTATCAAGAATTTGGAGACTGCGGGTATGCCTCAGTGGTACAGCACATGCCTAGAATGCATGAGGCCCTGGGTTCAATCCCCAGCACAACCAAAAACAAACAAACCAACAAACTGATCTAAATTTTGAGACTACCAAGGTTATATACCTAACACTAGACTCTCTCAGCTGT
Source organism: Dolichotis patagonum (assembly GCA_004027295.1). Lineage (NCBI taxonomy): Eukaryota > Metazoa > Chordata > Mammalia > Rodentia > Caviidae > Dolichotis > Dolichotis patagonum. The sequence goes on along the minus strand of PVJX010000198.1, from coordinate 114,677 downwards.
ATGCAGAATAGTTAAGGACTGAAATTCACACACACTGGATGATGATCGGTTGTCAGAATCAGATCCACTTAATGTTTTCTAACTGGATTCAAAGAACTGTGTGCTAAGTAAGCAGGCTTCCAGAAGCGTGACCACAGTCATCGTTTCGAGGCGCGCACATCTATTAGGCCACAATGTTACAGGTGATATTAAAGGACAAGCATGCGGACCCAGCTTTGTCTTCTTGACATGCTCCACTACAAGTACTTGATTCATGAAATGCCAATGAGGCTTGGAGAGGTCAGCGTGTGAAGGCACTGAATAAGCATCTGAGATAATTAAGATTTCAGCCTTCGAAACATGGACGGGAAGTGAACAGCAGTTAAGAAAATCAATAAGAGTCTTTTATTTGCAGTGACACAGATGTCTCAGTCAATAGAGCCTAATAGGCAGGCTTGATCGCAACGGACAGGCGCTTGCCTCCAAGGCTATCAAAGGGCTTCCACTATAACAAACATTAAAACACATTTATGTTGCGAGTGAAGAATTGAGGACCCTGTAGGTAGCTTAATTTACCAGCGTATGTTTAAAAGCACTATACTATTTCAGATGTGGCCGTTTACTTGAATCAAAATTAGTGAGAAATAACTGGCCTGCAGGCCTGTTTGTCCCTCACTGGCCGAGTTAGGTCATTTGGCTTTAGACAGCCTGTCGACCAGGCAAACCAAGGCCTCTGGGACCCCAGAGAGTTTATGCGCCAAAGGTTTGCTGTTCCCCTGTTCCCCTACAAAGCCAGTGTTAGTTTCAGGACAAAAGATGGAGCTAAGGTAAGAAGATAACAGTTTTTCCTTTTCTCCCCAAAGATAATGAAATAAACAGTTGCCTCAGAATGCGGGGCCATTTCAACAACCCCTGGGTTGACACACTTGTTCAGAACTGATTAACTTTTTAGACAGAGATGGCGGTGGGGTATGTGCATGGTCCTTCAATCTGCTGGGAGTGAAACCCATTAGCACAGTTTGAAAAACAGGCTGCAAATTGTTCTGCCAATCAAATTAAGCCGTGTGCCTCATTTATGACAAGAAGAAATTCAGACTATTGTTTCATAAGTGTATGGATAAGAACTGGATATAATAAGATACTATCATTTGAAAAATCTTAATAGGTAATAATACCTACCTGGCCATTGGCTAGTATTTTTTTTAGTTCAGCAGAGGACTTCTTTAAGCTGGAAAGGAAAGACATAATTTTTAGTTAGCAGCAAGATCACACACACTTCTGAACATCACACTAAAATATATCTTTGTTTTGAGGTGTAGGCATGGACTACACTCCTCTCTGCAGAAGATGTTTTTCCAAAGTAACTGACTGAACACCAAAGGTATCAATGAAGTGACTGAAATGCCATTAGTATTCTACAATAATAAAACCTACAGTCAAAAGGAAGCTACAGTATTTTATGGACTGCTGCAGTGACATTTCGGCCATTAGTTATGCAGCCTTTAGGTAGCCTTTCAGTGGCAAATCTATGTGGACACTGTCATCTGTTAAACTCAAAGTATTTAACAACGCTCCTGCAGATTAGATAACTTCAAAGGTAAAACAGATGCCTGGTCTTTTACTACAACTAAGAGTTACAATTCAGCTTCCTGGGAAGTACATGGAACGTGTAAATAAATTCTGGTTCTCAACAGCTGTGTGATCTGGGACAAGTTACTTATCCTCTCAGAACTTCAATTTCATCTTTTTATAAAATGGTGAATATATTAACCCTGTAGGGTAACTAGGAAAATTAAATATTACAAAACAGCACTGAGGTTTATAGGTATGAGACTCAGTGCTCTGTGTTCCTAGGGCACATGAAAATGTTCTCTGAGCATATGACTCTTGAGTGTCCCCTTAAAGCTCAAGGTTTGGTGATACAGACTGGCATTAGTAGAAAGTGGTAGAGACTTTAAGAGACAGGGCATAGTGAGAGATTTTTGGTCACTGTGGGCATGCTTTCAGTAGGGATTGTAGGACACTGGTGTCTCTTTCTGCTTACCTGCCACCACGAAGTGAGCATCATCCTCTACTACATGCCCCCACAACAGGCTACCTGGCCAAATGAGCCAAGCATAATGGAGCCAACTAACCATGGACTGAAACCACAACAACTATAAGCCAATGTAAACCTTCTCAGGTATTCGCTTGAGTATGGCAGCTGAAAGCTACCATACTACAGCAGCACAGGGTATGAAAGGGCATAGCACTGATGTTCTAGTTGATATGTAAAGCTTGTTAACTTTTTTCTTAACCTATCTACTCTTCTACCTATCTACCACATTAACTCTCTCCCTTGTGTTAGTTACTAATATAAATGTCTTTCTCTTCACCACATCTTCTCCCAAGACTGGGAACTCCCTGAGAAGACAGACCATGTCTCATTGTATATATTCCTTTCTTTTTCTATGTATTTCTCTTCCATCCCCTCTCACCTTTGAACCTTGCCAATGACTTAGCATATGCTGAGTGTCCAATATAAGTGATAAAAATATAGTGAATGTTTAAATTTGGCATTTATTATAGTAAAAGACCCATTGCTATTAATCTTCCTCAAAATACTCCTCCTCTCTCGCAACACACTTAGCCCATCATTCTTGCCACTTTCTGAACCAATTTACACTTCATATTTGTGGCAGTTTCTGTCAAATAAAATATTACAATGTGGATATCCCGTTGTTCCAGTATAGTTATTGAGGGTACAATCCTTTCTCCATTAATTGCTTTTGTATCTTTGCCAGAAATCAAATGTCTGTTACGTGAATATCTAATTTGGGACTTTATATTGGTACTTTGGTGATTTGTCTATCTTGATATCAATACCGTTTTGTCATGACTGGTATAACTTCGTGATAAGTTGTGAGATTGGGGAGGGTTGGAGCTCTAATTTTGTTCTTTTTTCAAAGTTGTTCAGACTATTCTGAGTCTTTACTATTTTTACAGAAATGTAAGAATCAAAATGTTAATCTATATGAAAAATGATGTTGACATTTTGATAAGAGATTGTGTTTTCTGATCTTTATTATTTTCTTCTATTCGCTTTTGGTTTCATTCGGTCTTTTATTTTCATTAAAAAAACAAATTAGTCAAACTCATGGAGGAAAAAATCCCCAAAATATTACAGTGTGCCTTCACCTGGATCTGTGTATTCACTGGATCTGGTACCATGTAACTTCTGACTTTCCACAAAGTCAAAATGACTACAAAAGGTAAACATTCTGAGTTCATTCAGGACGTCAGTGCGGCCATGATAACACAACTAAAGAAACTCATGAAAGAGGATTTCCAGAGCTGCTTCAGAAACTGGCAAGAATGATAGGATTAGTATGTTTGGTGACAAGGGGAGTATTCTGAAGAGGATTAGTGGCAATGTATCTTTTACGTAACACATTTTGTAAGTTAAATATTCACTTTATTTTTTATCACACCATTAAATGATCATTGGTTTATTATTATAGTGTAGCAGTCATCATAGCAACACAGTAAGACATAAAGATCATGAAAGCATGAGAAAGAAAACAGTCTCAGGATCTCATATAAAGTACACACACATTCCATATAGCACCTCTAATATACTACATTTGAGAAAATCTCAGATTTCTCGAACTGAGACCATACATTCATTTCAAGTTGTAACTACGCTTCTTTCTAAATACTTCTTAAACTTCTACATAATCTAGTCCAGACTACTGAGGCTCAGTTTCTACTGCCCTAGGTTTTAAAAGATATGATCTCAACCCAAGGGTGCTAGACTTTATTAAATTCTGTCCTCTCAAGTCTAAGACTCCATGCACTAGCCTGGCAGTTAAGAGAGCTGTAGAATGGGACCAAAGTAGAAACATACACCAAAAAATAAACAATGCCTAAAATCAGTACTTTTTTTTTTTTTTTTTGGTACCGGGGATCGAACTCACGACCTCATGCTTGCCAGGCAGGCGCTTAAGCCACTGAGCTAAATCCCCGGCCCTAAAATCAGTACTGTTAACAAATGATAACAACTATTATTGATTGAGCAACGACAAGTGCTAATTATTGTGCTAAATGCTATTACTTATTATCCCAATTTAATTCTTACAGTAACTACACTCCTTAGATATAGTTATTACATCTAATTTATAAAGGGACAACTAATGTACAGACCTTGCTCAAAGTCTATCTCATATAAACACATACTTCTTTTTCTGGTAAATATTTAAATCTTAGTATTTCTAAAAATGAGTCCCAATTTGATAGTTTCAATTATTGTAAAGATACAACCAAACAAAGCCTGGGCACTGTTTCTCCACACATATTCCATTATATCATAAACCTGAAATAATAACATTTTGACTCACTGCATTTACAAACGCCTTTCATCCAAGAAACAAAATGTGATTCCTTAACACAGCATCATCAATCTTACCAACACCAGAGGTAGACTGATGGAAAGCTATAATCATCCCAGTTTTACAGAAGAAAGTGAAGTTGTGTAGCAAAGTACTTGCCTTGACAGTGGAATGTGAATTCAGTAATTATGGCCTAGGAACACCATGTAGATTAGTAAGCTTAGTTTAATAAATAGTCATTGCACCTAAGGCAGAGAGAGGCACAATTCATGCTCTGAAAATAACAGAAGAAAACTGATTTTATTCATCAAGTCGATCTCTGGCTACTTTAATCTGATTTTTTTAAAAAAATCCTTTGGTGGAGTTGGTAGTGTGGCTTAGTGGTGACTACATGATTAGTCAGCATTGTGTGAGACCCTGCATTCAATCCCTAGCACCAAAAACCAAAAGAAACAAAACACAAGAAAAAGCAGAATTCCCATCAGTTTGTATCCTAAAAATTTCTTTGTGATTCACTTCATTCAATATTTTATTTATCTGTAAGTTTATAGTGACCTGAGCTATCAAAAAAATCACTTTTGAAAACATTTTAAAATTTAAATGTCATGCATCTGTAACCTGAGAGTGACCTATAAAGAGAAGCATCGAGATATATGAAGAATGAAAAGGTAAAAGGGTCTAGAAATAACATCAGGAAAGCTGAACAAGCTGGGTTGAATCAATCCAGAGATGAGGGAATGGAGGCACAGTAATACTCATTCATTCATCTCCTCTGTGCCACGCACCATGGCAAGAACTGGGTCTTTGACGGCAAATATGCTGCCATCATTGCTCTCAAACAGCACAGACGTTCCTGGGGAAGCTTCTAGAGGTGACTGTTATAATGTGCTGGCTGCTGCTCTAAGTGCAAGCATGAGGCACAATTACAGGAATCACGGACAGGTTTCCTAGCACAGATAACTAGTGGCTGGTATTCGGATCAGCTTTCAAAAGAAGTTAACGTGGTCTACAAAGATGATCAAGATTAGGCAGACTGAAGGTGACGGTGTAGATGAGAAAAGGATACAGACAAGAAAGAGCAGCAACGGAAGTGCAGGCCGACTAGTGAGAGGACCGGTTCACTCAAGGCCCTGGCGTTCACGAGCCAGGCTACAGTGCAGAGCACCCGATGTGAGCCCACAGCTCACTGCCCATAGGGCTCCCCCTCTCTGGGGCACGGAGGGCAGTGATGAGCTTGGACAGAGGATGATGGCTCCCTCAAGGTGTTACTGCTGAGGTTTGGGTCTGACTCACCCGCCATGGGTCTGTGCAATGAGGTGGACTTTGAAAAGATGGGGCCCAGTGGGAGGCCCTTGGGCCCACTGAGGCTGTACCCCACAAAAGGACTGATTGCTTGCTCCAGCTCATGCTCCACCACTGCAATCTGCCAGGAGGCGACGGAGCCCAGGGGGCTGCCAGAGCCTGTGTGGCACCGTGGGCTTTCGGCCTCCAAAAATGTGGGTTAAGAAGTCATTGTAACTTCACAAAGCCAGCTGCCTCTGGATTTAATTATACTAAGGAAAAGCTAATGAATACAATTGGCAGCATCACTCCAGTGGGGCATGGAGGAGGGGCTAGAATGGGGCAAGGATGGACAGAGGATGCTACCAGGAGGTGGTGGTAGACACAGGAACAGCCTGGACAGCTGTGCAGCAATGGTGTGTGTGTGTGTATGTGTATGTGAGAAAGAGGGTTGAGGAAGGGAGGCTTGGAGAAAGTGCTTGGTGGGTAGATGATGGGAAGAGCCATGATCTGCAGGAGGGAACCAGCACCTCCTAAACTAAATCTTTACAAGGGGCCACTGAAGGGAGACAAATCTCAGCTTGCAAAGAGGATTGAAATGAAAACAAGGGCTGCCTTGGCCAATAAAGTGTCTCCTGCCTGCAGAAAGGCCTTGCCCTTCTGGCAAGGAATGGGGCTGCAAGCATTGAAGGCGTCAGATTAAGGGGTGTCCTCCTGCTCCTCTGCACCAAGGTAGAGGGTCTGATAAAACACCGGCTAGCCTTGTTATGCTGCTGCCAAGCCCTCTACTAGGCTCCCTATCTTATTTCCTGTCCCAACATGGCAGCTCTTCCCCTGCCCCTGCCCAACTGGCTCTTCACATGCATGCTGGACTCCTCCCTGCAGGGCCCTCTCTTGTGCTTGTCCCTCAGGTCTGAAACATCTCTCCTCCCAGGGACCCTTCCCTGAGCACCTGGTCTGTTCCCTTCACAAGACTAACTATAAAGTATAACTGCCATGTACTCTTGTTTTATTGTATGTATACCCATTAGATGGTGAACTTCAGGGGTAATTGCCATTCTTAGGGCACAGGACCACACCTAGTAAGTAAGAAGTACTTACTACCTGGAGCAAAGAACATGGTCAACCTAAGGTGGTATATTAAAATCAGCTATTGTTCTTTTTCAACTAACACTCCTTCCATAACAAGAAACACTACTAGAGCAACTGATCGTTACTATCTGGGAGGCTGTCACACCCCTAAATGAAGATACCACAACATCTAAGAACCATTAGATTATCAAGTGATCTCTGAACTTCTATCTAACGTGATGATCTTATAACAACCTGAATGCACATGATAATTTTAAAATATCCACACTAATCTTCACGTGTTGTTAGAATGAATGTGGGAGATCTAAAACGTTATCCTGTATCACCATCTTACCATCTTTTCAATTCCATTTTGCTTTTTATATCATGATGACATTTGCTCTAAAACACCAGGCAAAGCCCTTGCTTTTCCTCAGGCTTGCGGTCAGTCTGTATGGATGATGCCCCTTCTGACATGTCCTGCCTTCCTAGAGCTGGGTATACCAAGTGGGCCTCTGCCCCTGTGCCACCACCACTCTGTGGGGCCCTGGCTCATGTACCCAGCCAGCAGAGACAAGCTGCAAAGCTATGCTGTAGAAAACTAAAGCCCTGTCCACCTCACTGCAGACCAGTGATCCACAGTGAGTAACAAGACTGACCTCTTGAGAAGGGATGAACTATGGGGGCCACGTCTCAGATAGGAAAGTTGCCAGTAGATACCCTACCACCATGACAAAGTAATCAGGGAAGTGACTCTGGTGACAGGAAAGTAAGGGGACTCAGAGGAGAGACTTTAAATTACTGTGTGAAGCCCCTGAGACAAAGAGCCCAGAGTATAGGTGATGGGGAGGGAGAAACAGCATAGGGGAAGTAGACACCTGAACTGCATCTCAGCCAGGAAGTCGTAGCTCTGAAGCCCTGAACCCAGGCAAACCTCAGTATGGTGGGAAGGGGTTCTGGCTCAGTGTGGGCTTTTCAGTCACCAGTGTGAATTCACTGGTTTCCTTTCAGCCACATACGCATTGGTTGGTCACCCCACAGGCCACTTCCCCATCCCGCTCCAGCTCTGCAGATGACCATGTCAAGCCACAGCCCCCTTGCTGGCTCTCACCTATTGCTTGGAAGTGAATCCAGAACTGCTGGGCTACTGTGTTGCGAGGGTCCGGCCCGGGTATTCACCTATAAGTAAAGAAAGAATTCTGATCAGTCCTGTGCTCTGAGGACTCTGTTCTAATTAACCTATAATTTGCCGCACATTTCTCATTTCGCTATGAAGGTTAATTAGCTTGTTGCTAGACAGAACCGCAGTTGGAGTCTATTCAGTATATAGGTTACAGAACTGTACAATCCGTACATTACATAATGGTCTATCCCTATCATTATTCAAATACTTAAGCAGTGCTGAAAAGGTGAGATAAACACAGGGAAAATGGAACTCACTATCGAGAGCACAGATGCAGAAAATATGCCCAAAAAACTACACTGAGAATACATCCAGGGTTTAGCAGTGAACTTCACGGTATCATACCCAACCAGCTCTGCAATGAAACACAACAGTATAGACTGTAAAATATTTGAGCCTAATAAAATACCAGCTTTTCTTTAGACGGGAAGGTTTAAGCAGAAATCCACACTTCAAAATACACAGAACAATGAAAAGACATTAACTAGATATATGTTTCCAGCATAAATATGTCAAAAGAAGAGGGGGGTATTCTGTGTGCAATATGCTTACATGATTAATTAATCACTGAAATGAAGACTACAATCTCAGTCAAATAAATCTTTCAGGAGACCAGTTATCTAAGATCATCCCAAAGAAACTGACCAACCAAACAATTCCAAATAATTAAAACTACAACACCAAAATCCAGTATCCAAATTTACACACATGCTTGGCAAATTCTACAGACGAATCCCCCTCTACTTCTCATTTAAAAAAAAATAAAAAAAGATCGCTTGTCAGAGCTTGAGAAAGTGCAGTTTTATTTGACATTTCAATAAGTGGAACACAGCATTACAAATCCATCTAACTTTACTGAAACAATTATTGAAATTCGTACCTTCAGGCCATGTATGTTCCGTTCCCCAGGAGGCTTGCAGGCTGAAACAGTAATTGACTAAATTGTAGAACACATCAGGGCCATTTACAAATTTGCTCAAAATGAATCATTTAAAAAGAAATGAGGGTGACACCAAAATTAGCAAAGAGAAATGATTGAAAAGTGGCTCCCCAGACCCAAAGTGGGAATTATGAACCAGGGTTTTAACTTGCAGGAGTGAGCATTTATAAATGCAAAGAGCTTTCTGACACCACTTCATATAAATTCCAATTTCTGATTAAAACATATAAAAATCAAGTTAACTGAGCTAAAATGATTAGATTCCTTTCATAATTCAAATTCCTGCAATTCTTTCTCAGTCTATTACATTATATCTGCTACCAGTTAAACTACTCTGAGATGAGCTTTTTTGGATTTTTGTTTGTTTTGGAGGAGGAGAAGGAAAAAGATCTTTTAAGGCCCAAAAGATTGCCACAGACTCTAAAATTGAATCCTCAAGTTTGAATACTAGTTTGTATAGGCATAAACAATTGAATTTATTGAAATACAAATATATAACTAATTTCATCACACATTACAAATCTTGACATTTGCTAACATTTAGGCCTAAAGAAAAAGCAATGCCACAAAATAATATTAATTATTACAGGTTATTACTTTTTCAATTCAGTAGGCACTTCTTCCTCAAATGTTGAATATATACACGCATCCAGCTCATGTCACAGACCACTTCCACCTGAAAACTACAGTGCTCTGCAAATTGTATGTTAAGGGGCTGTCAGTTTTGATTGATTGTTTAGGGGAGGATGAATTTGATTTTTTTATCCCTTGGAAGTACATGTATTTTGCCTCTGTTTCTACAAAAAATACAGCTGCTTGATAAAAAGATGTGAGTAATAATTACATAGCATGAATTGCTTTTACATTACGTATTTCAAGTAAATTAAAACTTGCTCTTACTTTCCTAGAAAATAAATAAAAATCTTAATAATTTACTTATCTTTCTAAAATACATTAAAATTAAGGCTTCAAATCTTATTTCCTTAATAAGGAAATTAACTGTTTTTTCTTGGCTTGGTTCTGGTGACTGAACCTAGGACCTCACTCGAGGCTAGCGCTGTACATCCCAAACCTTTTTAATTTATTGAACTGTGGTCCTCCTGCCTCAGCCTGCTAAGTAACTGAGATTATAGGTGTGTATCACCATACCCAGTGAAAATTAAGTTTTCAAGTAAAACAGTCATATATATTTAGCACATGATCCTTGAGGGACTCAGTACTTCTAAGACAAAAACTTGAAATATTTCCACCGAAGTATCCAGGGCACTCAAGGAATACAGAGATAGGCATAAACTCTTATCTTTAATTTTAACACCTGCTTTGCTTCTCAATCTTTAAACTAGAATTTGCAACAGCATTCCAGAAAACCAGGAACCTCATATATCCCAAAGTTATACGCCAGAAGTTACTATAAGGTTAGTGAATTTTCATTTCTCAATATTTAACACATCTTTTAACTATAGGAAGAGTTGGCCATGAGCTGAGAGCTACTTTATCAGGCAACTGTGCTACTCGGAGGCAGGAAAACATGTTACTAGAACAGAATCATTTCTCCTTTGCATCTGACTTGTTCAGTTTAACAATTCTTTTTAACACGGGGCCTGACACAGAATCTAAGGTCTGTGGGCCCTAAGCACTAGGCAGACCCAAGTAATTACACCCAATGTGTCTGCATTCAAATTGTGTACCTTTCATAATCTCACTTATCTGCATATGATTGATATAGACAGGTAGCACAAATGAGAAGATGGAAAAAACCAGACGAGTTGAATTACAGCACACAAAACCCCACTGAGATAGGCAGACAGGATTTCAAGTTAGTATCATGCATGCAGCAATAGTATTTTAATTTACATGCCTTTCCACTTTAAGCAAATTATAATGTAGATAAAATTCTTACTCAAAGGGTGTATCTATCGCTTATATGCTACGTGACCCTGAAGTGATTTAACCTCTGTGAACCTCAATAGTCTCATTCACACAGCAGAGGAAACAATACCTAATACAACCCAAGGTGGTGGTGTTAGGAGAAACAGAATAATGGCACAGAGAGCAATTCGCAGGGCCACGTCTAAAACTGGCTGTTATTACCACTGGAGGGGGCACTGTGGGGTACGGTGGCACTGACAGGACTAAACACAAAATGAAGAAAAAAAAAACCCAGAGAAGGTTTTGGGTAAAGAGAAGGTAAACACTATACTACAAAAGAAAAATGAAGCCCCTCAGTACTGGAACAATGATTTTCCAGGATGCTGTACTTGGGTTTGCTACTCAGAGGTGTGAAACAATTAATGGAAACTTTCAGTTTGTAGAAAACTAGTCCTTGTGGAGAAACGATTTTTGAAACATGCCCAAATTCCCCATTTACCGAGAATGTTAAGAAAACATCCACATCCTTATTAGTGTCAGAATACACAGAAGTGGCGACATTTCCTCCTCTCTCGCTCACTCTTTTTCCATTTTGATGTTTAGTCTTCAAGTACAACAGAATTGGACTAATTATAATCCTTGGTTCAGATAATTGGCCTTAAGTGACCCAATTTTATTCTCTTCCTTAGCATTTTAATAGGTTATTAATAACGTCATAAGTGCTCCTCATTCTGCCACCTACACAGAACTGCAGATCGCTCTTGAACCCAGAGTTGCCCAATGGGCTGGCCAAGCCAGCTGTCTTTGGAGATTTTGTCACAGCAGATAGGAGCCTACTGGTTAATTGAGCCATTCAAACTTCAGAGAGTTACAGGTAATGAAAGTCTAGAATGTTTAATTGGAAAACTCATACCATGATTATTTGTACAGTATTAGTTAACGAAGGTAAGTTTAACTTTTAATTATTTCAATTAAGTTATTTCTAGAAGAGTTACTTAGAGAATTTCCTTATCTGTTCCAGTAGTTAGAAAACACAGATTCCAAGTGGGGCAATATGCAGTGGGCGGAAGACTTAATCTTAATAGTTTATTTAATTAAATAGTTCTTTTTCACTATTATTCAAATTTTGAAGGAACATTTACATACACTTGAGCAATCTTATCTGATAAAAAGCTACTACTGCCAAACCTAAAGGGGAAGAAGAAAATTACCTGACAGGTGATTCACTGACACTCACTCTCATCAGCTCATATTTTTAGAGATTTAACAATCAAATTTATTTTTAGGAAGATTCTCCCATTGTTTAGAAAATACATGCTTGCCAAAGCCAAGCACCCAGCATTCTACCCAAATTTCTTTCCTAAAACCCCTCTGTACATTGTCGCTTATGTACACTTGCCAAAAGCTTTTTCCTCCACAGCACCTTTGGCCACAGTTTATAAATATCCAGAATTAAAGTCATTCATTTGCCTTGGTTTAGAAACCATGGGAACCCCCAAAGAGTTCTTTAAACGAATGTAAGTATGTACTTTAAAAACAAAAAACAATCTAGTTAGTTTAATTTACTCTAGTAAATTAGATATTTTATCTGCTATAACTATAATATAGCCTGCAATGCCCACGATAATGAATACTTTTGTTTTTTCAAATTAAGAGCTAAACATCATGTTATATGCATTTAAACCTTTGGAAAACATAACTGTTGATGAAACACTTTACTGAAATAATCATTGTTGATTAGAATTTGTTCAACATTACCTCTTGGAAATATCTGCAGAGGCTCTATTAACTGTCCATTTACTTGCTGTTCCATTACTGTGGAATAATACTGCAAAGAGATTATAGGAAAAGATTACTCAGTAATGTATGTGTACTGGAACAGACACTTATGGGTTGTTTAATTCATAGCACTTTTGTAAACTGCTGGTACGCACATATCAGCCTTTTCCCCTACTGGCACATGAAATGGCCACAGTGAATTCACAAGATCTGAAGTCCGGTACAGTGTTATCCTTCACACCAATCACTCAGCTTTAAGAATAAAAATACTAATTAACACTACATATTAGTAGTCAAGAAACATTTTAAATGGCTTATATTTAAAATGCCACAAAAAGTGTTTTAGTGAAAACTGCTCAAACTGTCTTTTGTCCTCCTGCTCTGGGGTACACAAACCAAATGAGAAGATCCACACTTGGTTTAGACTTACATGCTAGCCAACGAGACATTACACACATCTGTGCACAAAACACAGGCAGCAGAAATCCAAGTCACACAGACTGTGAACACAGCAACCAAGACATGACTCATCCAAAACTGATATGAGGCAGCCTAGCTTCAATCAAACATACCTCTTATGCTTTCACCGTATAAACCCTTCAGAATGGATCAAATTTCACTGCAAAATTCTGAGCGCAGGAAATAAAGGTCTCAGTAAAAAAAGTTTTCATTGTTCCTCATATATACAAATTATGAAGTAGGCTGTACTGCGGTCTCAGGGCCATTCACCTTTTCATCTGAACTGGCGAGCACAGGCCCACTTAATCTGGAGATGTTCTGTACTCGCTTCTTTCAATACTAAGCAAACAGCAAAATGATGATCTCAGTGGGAAAACATGAACCACAAAAGCTGCTGCTTTTGTATTTTGAGGGATTGTCAAAGTGTAGTATTGTCAAAGTAACTTGTAGTCAGGGATTGTGGCTCACGTCTATAACCCCAGCACTCTGGGAAGCTGAAGCAGAAGGATCACAAGTTCAAGTCCAACCTAAGCAACTTTGTGACTCAGTGAAATGCTGTTTCAAAATTTAAGAAACATTTAAATAGGTCTGGGGATATAACTCAGTGCAAAGGCCCTGGGTTCTATCCCCAGTACCACCAATTATTACAAGATCAAGACTGGTCTTCCTTAGGAGTAACAGGTAGCTATAAAATGCCACATTATCTTAGGAATCACAAGTTAGAAGATCTAAAGCTTTGTGCCCTAATAAGGCAAAGGTGAATTTTGGTAGGGATGGGCAGATGTAGGCAAGCCTGCTCTTCAAAGGCTTTTGAACAGCACAGGAAAGTGATCCTCTCCTTCTGTGGACCTAACCACTCATGGGAGGAATACACCAAGGCCATGTTTTTCAGGAGCCTTGGTACCTCAGAACCACAGGAATACAGCACTCGCCATTACTCAAACAGCAATGACAAGTAAATGAAATATCAATCATGTAGGCTGCCAACCTTTTGGGACAGCAATAACTGTTAACAAGTAGTCTGGAAAAATTGTCCGAAAATGACTTGTCCTCAGCACACAAGTATTTGAGGTTTCTGTGGAAAATTAAGATGCCAGTGGCTATTTGGAACATTGCTCAGGTATTCTTTTTAATGGGAAATTTGCCGGTTATTGATCCACAGCATGTACCCCTTGCTTCTGGAAGGCTGCAAGCAACTTTCCAATCAGTGGCTGTCAAAAAAATTACTGCCTCTTTACAATGATATGAGACAACAGAGTGGTGGTGTTCTCTTACGGTTAACACTTTTCTTTAATTAATTGCTATGTACAATAGGTTAGTAATTTCAGTTACTACTTTGCCATCATCCTAGAAATCAAAACAAAATATCCTTATGCTCCATCTAACAAATTAATTATAGAGTCGTCTGAAACTGGTGCTTGAGGTCAAGTTTGAAAACAAATAACCTCAAACATAAAGGGTCAGTAGAAGTGTAATGTATTTTTTTCCTACTATAAAACCTTGCATGCATGAAATTGACCTGTTTTCAAGCTTTATTTATTTACCTTACAAAATAAATAAATAAAAATGGTTTTCGTTTTAGGTCTGGGCCAGCCAACTGGCAAATTTTATATACTTCTGTAATCACTGCGAGAATTTCTAAGCAATCTACACCGATCTCTTTGTACTGTGATCAACATAGTCATGGTAATATTTGATATGGCACTTAACCAGTTTCTCTAAAGTAATCAGTCACGTTTTGCTTTTTCTTTGCTTAGAACTTTTCTAAAATTCAAGTACATTTTCTCCTGCTGACACACTCAGTTTGATCTGTGTTTATATTAAGAGAAAACCTTGGCCAGCTGTTCCTCAGATAAAAGATTATTAACAAGAATGTATAAAGAACTAAAAAAAAGAATTCCGTCCTCCTAGATTTAAACACTCAACCCAAATATGGGCATCTGAGATGAAGACTTCTTCTCGGATAAAAAAGTACAAACCGCAAACAAATACGTGAAAAAAATGTTCAACAGCACTGGCCATTCAAGAGATGCAAATTAAAACAACACTGAAATTTCACCTCACCCCAGAACGAATGGTTATCATCAAGAAATCAACCAATTACAAGTGCTGGAGGAACTCTGGGGAAAAGGGAACTCTTCTCCATTGTTGGTGGAAAAGCAGACTGGTCCAACCACTATAGAAATCACTGTGGAGATTCCTCAAAAAACTAGGTTTGGAGGTCCCATTCGATCTAGCTATTCCTCTTCTGGGTATCCTCCCAAAAGAATTAAAAACATCGTACTACAGAGACATATGTGCACCCATGTTTATAGCAGCACAGTTTAGAACAGCCAGATCTTAGAAACAACCTACATGCCCATCAACTGAGGAATGGATAAAAAAGATGTGGTATTTCTATATAATGGAATACTATTCAGCCATAAAGAATGATAAAGTGGACTATTTATAGGTACACGGAAACATACTTGAAAACATACTTATTAGTGAAATAAATACATCACCCATGCATAATCATCACATTATTTCATTATTATGATAAGGAAAGCAAAGTTGTTCACTACCAAAGCCACATCCGAAATATAGTAACCAAACCCATGGTGTTGGATAACTGCACCCTGGGTCTCTGAGAACCTTTGAGAACTAGTAACTACTGAGTGCCAGGTGGCCCCCAAGCCCTGGTCACTGTGTCTGGAATAAAGATAGAAACTCGGGGCATGTGTGGACCTCCTGGCACAAAGCAGTCCTGCAGACCACCAGGCTGTGCTGTCCAGGTAAACGAGCAAGGACCGTGGAGTGTCATCACTGGCTGTCCCCGGCACGCCACCCTGAGAGGCGGTGCTACTGCACCTTGCTTTGCCCAGCTGCAGGTGAGGTTGGGGTCTGCCCAGAGGACAGCTGAAAACAGGTAATTTATAAACTGCAGGGCAAGCCGTTTTCAGATCTTAGGCTTCTCTTCAGTGTCTTTAATATTCTTCCTCTAAAGAGATTCTCTCCAATTTGATGCTAAATACAGTGGTGCCTCGGTGGGCATCGGTAGTTGGTTCTGGGAGGAAAATACCAGAACCAATGGATGTCAAACAACTTATTTTAGCTGAAAAGGGTAGTGAGTCACGAGGCAACAGACACTAAGTTCTAGCATGCCTGTCAGACACCCTGCAAATGAGGAGTCTCGGGGCATACTTTCACGTCAACATGGAAGTACCAAATTTGATGCTTCAAAATCAGTGGAGTACCAAGGTATAACTACAGCAATAAGACAATCAGTAATGACGAAGACAAGACTTCTAGCCCAAAATAAATAAACTATGAACAATAAAAAAACCCCTAAACTTTATATACTAAAATATTTAACATAGTTTGGACAGAAAAGTAGCCCACTGCCATTCACAGTAATGGGGTCATACCCAAACAACTTCTTTATCTTAAGCGTTATAATCTTGCCTCAGTTTTTATTTCCATTAAAACAAAACTTTACACATAGCAGATGTTTGATAAATATCTATTGATTGAAATATGGCTGAATCTTGACTCTGCTACTCATTAAATCATATAGCCTTCAGGAAGTCATTTAACCTTATTGAACATTAGTTTCCTCCGAATGAGAGTGAGATTATTTACCCTATTACATTGGGTCATTGTGAGGCTCAAGAACTGCAGCAATAGAATTAATGAAAGCACTTGGTAAACTATCATTCAGTATTAGTTGAGAAGTTTTTAAAAAAAATCTCTAATAGTGAAACAAGCACAATAACTTCTCTCTTGGTGCTCAAGCATTTAAAAACAGATTTGTATATAAAGCACAAAACACTATGCTCAAATTGAAAACAGGAGCAGCAGTTACAGATTTTCTGCTACCATCCATTGCATAATCTGTTACATGCAGTAATTGCAGCAATAATCAATAAGCTAACTGGGTAAAAGATTAATCAGTTGTACAACTGCTAATGAAATCTCCAGCACCAGACTTAGATTAGTTTCAGAGTCCCTCTGAGATATTCTTCAAAATCCTTAAACAATTTTAATAAGGATGTGACAAAGTTTAGCTTAGTTATCCAAAAATCTAATTAATTTGAAATAGAAAGCCACATTTGACAAGGGGATTACAAGTACAATTTTTGGCTTTGTTTCTTTTGCAAGTTTAACTGAACAATGTTCTATTTGTTACAAACCTAATTCTAACAGCACAATTCAATCAATAATTAAATTTTTCTCTTCATGGAAATCTGCATTACAAAAAACTTGAGTTCCAAAACAACACAGTTTAATCCCACAAGGCACAGGTTCTCTAATAAGAAAGCGGGCTAAGGATGTAGCTCAGTGGTACAGTTCTTGCAGAGTACATGCGGGGCCCTGGGTCCGATCCCCTGCACTGCAGAGAGAGAGAAACAAGTCTCACTCCCTGAGTACCTGTGTGTTAGGCTCGGTGTTACACATCTATCTGGTTCATGTCATTTTTCATACCCCTGCTCTGGGAGAATCATCGCCTTATTTAACAGAAGAGGCAAATGGTTTATCAGTGAGCGAAGACAAATACTTCTGCACCTAGACCATAAAGTGTATGTTTACCATTCAAGAATTAACAGGCAAGCGACTTCACAGAGCACATTCCTCAAACATTTAACTACACAGACAGGTTGCTGGGTAGACTGCTGGGCTGGTGGAGAGCTCTGACTGGGCCACTCATTTCCCAGGTACGTTCAGTCACGTCCTTTGACTGGCAAAGCAGCAGGAAGCCTAAGTGCTACCAGTGACCTCTCACTGTCCTTGTGCCCCCTGGCTTTTCCCCACCTTCCAACCACTGCACTCAGCTTCCTGCTAGTGGCCCTTTGCCCACTCTAAGTCCTGGAGTTCCCTGTGGTTCCTCACCAACCTTCACTTCTCATTATATACTCTCCTTGAGTTACTTCCGCCACTTCAAAGATTTCAATTACCAGAGGAGTCATTGAGACTAATTAGGAGCTGATGAATCACAAATCTTTACTTCTAGCCCAGATTTCTCTCCCAAGACTCAGAACACATCCAAGTGGTTGTTCAAAGCCTTCTCCAATGCAACAGGTCTAAAGCTTAATTCCCCACCTTTCCCACCCCTGCCTTAGAGGACACTAGACTGTCCTCTGGGTTTGTTACACCAATAAAGATCATCTCCATCACCCAGTCTCCAGAGTGAGAGAGCTGGAAGTAACCCAGACCATCTCTTGCTACATTCAGTCCAACTGGATGTCCTCCCCACTTCCCAACTCCTTGACTTCTCTCCAGTCCTGCAGGCAGCACTGTCTGTACTGTGAAATGCCTCAGGTGGCTTCTGAGCCTCAGAACTAGTCTCCTCCAGGGCCCCTGCAGGGAAATAAATAGATGTGGCTGCAACCTAAAGCCCTCCACGAAGTGACCCACCTCCCTCCCCCAGTCCACAGACTGAACTGCTCCTGAATACACCAGGTACCGTCACCCCTCAGAGCCTTTAAACACAGTGTTCACTCAGCCCCAAACACTTTTCTCTGTCTTCTGGGCTTTGTTTAATCCACTGGGACACTGCCCTCTTCAGGAACCTTCTGAGTCCCCACTGAAGCTCCTGAAACTACACATGCCATGCTGCTTTATGTGAATTTTCTGGGAAAAGAATAAACAACCTTCCTTGGGTTTTCAAATAGGATCATGCTTCCAAAACCTTTGGGAACCACTGTCGTACAGTGCCTGGCACGTATCGGGTGCTCCACAAACGTGCACGGTGGGGAGGCAGAAGGGATGACCACACACGCTCTCAGCACTCATGGGTCCTGCATGAGACCCTGCAGCATCTTTAGTATTCTTCTATCCACTCTAACAGGACAGTTTACAAACTCTTTCCTTAGCATGCCTTCTAATAGAGAACAAAATCAACACAGTAATTTACTTATAAGAAATAGACACATTGGCTTTTTCCTACCAATAATAAAATTTTCAAATTCCTATTTTGCCAACACTGCAAGCATACCCAATTACTGGCAGCTCAGTCAGTAATTACAGTGATAATCAATAAACTAAACGACTACTTGAAGTCCATAGTTAATTTATTAATTTTCCTGGGCAAGAACTTCACAATCTGAACTTTGGCAAAGGCTACCGATTAGATTACAACACTCCTCGGATGTGTCATCATTGTACCATCTTTCAATTATTCTTTACACTTTACATGAAGGGGCTTTTCCTCTGTGACACAGACCTCTCACAAAACACGAAACTATCCCAGTAGTCAAAAAAAAAAAAAAATCACAGCTGGGGACACAGAGCACTTGCTTAGCATGCATGAGGCTCCATGTTCACTCCCTAACACCACAAAAGCAAAAAAGCGAAGAAGGGATGGAGGGAGAGAGGCATGCAGGGAACAAAGCCAATCTGTTTTGCATACTGAATTAGTTGTGACATTTACTTACCAGGCCTCAGGTTCCCTAGCTTCTTCACAACTCACTGTGTGAGGAATATAGGCCTCAAGAAAACTATGATGCACCTTCAAAGCTCTTCCTTATCTGATTCCAGACCAAGGGCCTGCACATGTGAGTAGGTGACAAGACAGAAAATAAAAAAGTCTTCCAGTGACAAGGTCAACAGGGAACAACTTGGAGACCTGTTTACAGGCCAGGATTACCCAATAGATGTATTAACTAATGATCTGGAAGTGAAAATGGCAGCAAGTCAGCCAAGTTTAATGATGACACTATTTGTTTTGGATAATAAAACCATAAAGGACTTTTGGGAGCTCCAGATGGTCTGACTCGAAGTTTGGGCAGCCAATAGAGGATGACATGCAACTTGGCCAAGTATAAGGTAATGGCTATTGGCAGTACGAATTTAAATTCGTACATGGCAATGGGTCCAAACCTTAGGGCATCTTCTCAGGTGAAGCAGGCCAATGGCTACAATGACCTTTCACGCGACTGTAGCGGTAGCAATTCTTCTATCTTTCTAGAGTAGAAGCTAAAGTAGTAGCTCCAGAGAACTTTTCAATGAAATAAAACAGAACCATCTGGGTCTTGGAGACACAGACCACATGGGACATTCTCTGAAAAAACAGGCAGTGCTGAGACCTTCGCAGAGAAGCAGCCGAGCTGGGAGCAGAGCCCATCAATGACAAAATACTAGTGGCATAAAGCTCTTGTTCCACAGGTCCCCAGAATGCTCTGATACCACTGAGGCTAGGGCCTGTTTGCTCACCTTTATCTTTCAAAAGCTACATAATAAATCCTTTGTTGGAGGAAACTGCAATGTTTCTGCTCCTTGCTACCAAACACACCCCAGGACATTTCATAATGGGGGAGAAATAAGGAACTGCTCCATTTGTATCACTACTTCAAGGGTATCTACATACCCTAGGAAACCCAAAGAAGACAGCTAAAATAATCTAGCTCTCTCAAAATAACTTCTACTCTTTCACTAGAAAGAGAGAGTAAGATACAAACTTTCCTTATGGTGTGGCACGTATCATTATTTGAGTAAATAAATTGAGTAATTTCTAGAACAAATGATTCCTTTCAGTTCCCCATTCTTGCTCTTTGCCTCTCTGCCTGCAGAATAGATGATATGATCTGCTGTTTAGATGAACTGCACTGAAGTAGGGGCTCAACACCCACTGAAGGCTGAGCTGATTTTGTCAAACTACCACACATAAGCTATTTAACTTGGGGCATACTTAAAAGTACCATATGGAAAATGAAAATTCCTGATAGCAAAAGCTCTGTTAAACATTCAGCTCCTAAGTGAACAACAAATTTTGTTGTAAAACTTGACCTCATAGATAAGGATGAGATTTTTGAAACTTCGTAAGCCCACAAGGTTTGGTTTGGTTTTGTTTTCATACCGGGGATCGAACTCACAGCTTTGTGCTTGCCAGGCAGGTGCTTGTGCTCCTGAGCTAAATCCCCGGCTTACCACAAGGTATTTTTACACTGTTATTTAAACTCAGGTACACTGGCATTCTACAAAAAACCACTGTTCCTTGTGATCAGGAAAAACACAGCATTTGAAAAGCTTTGTTATCAAAACCTTAACAGATACAAAACATTCCCCCCTTAAAACAGATAGGACGGAGTAAAGTCCCTGGGACTCTTTCTAGGCCTGTAACTAACTAACCACATGATTCCTAACTCATCTCTGAGCCTATTCTCCTCACGTGGGCTCACTACTGTAAAATGGAAGAGGTGGACTAAACCTCTAAGGTTCCCTTCCATCTCTGAGACTAACTGCATGATTTCAGAGGCAATACCCAAGTTTTGCATGTCATGATAAAGCTAATCACAGCCCAATTTACAGCATGCTACAGAGGTCAAGAAGTACTTTTCCCTCACAGTACCCAATGTCTAACAAAGTACATGATGACTGAGTATGCCGAAGGGAATACTTAGACTCCACTAAAACACAAGGTCTCTGCCATAATGGGAGGCATTACAGTAACACTCATCCCATGCTCTTCTGGCAATGGGGGGAAATAGCATAAAGAGAGAGAGCAAAATGAAGAAAATTATTCTTGTTAATGCTATGCTCCACTCATAAAGCTGCTCTTAGAATCAAGAAAACCATGTTAAAAAAAAAAAAAACCCTATACTAGGCATAAGATTTTGCAGAAACAAATATGAATCCATTTATAAAAGCAAGATATAGGGGCCAGAGGTTTAGCTCAGTGGTACAAGCGCCTGCCTGGCAAGCGCAAGGTCGTATGTTCGATTCCTGGTACCAAAAAAAAAAAAAAAAAAAAAATTCAGGTTTTAAAAGCAAGATATATTGTGTAGCTCCTCTATGTATGAAAGATCACCCGAAAAAAAAAGTAAGCTTAATACCAAAATTACCCCCTCCAGAACTGGGCCCAGACAACAAATACAGAGATATGGAAGGAGAAAAGCAACATACTCCCATCTTTCTGGAAAATGGAAAACAAAACAACAGAAAAAATTTTAAACTACATTAAGGGAATATTTAACAGGGCCCTTTAAATAATTAGCAAAAATCAGATATTTGGTTTTTAGAATATGTAGGTTGTGTGTATTTTTTCCTAATAAAGCATTTCAAATTATAATTAAAAAATACTTTATAGAGGAATTAAAAAGATACAATGGTGTCAGAGGAAAAGCCATGATCCCAGAAGTAGAATATTCTAACAACATAACTTATAAGAAACTACGCTATAAAAACAGATTGTTGATTAACACAAACTCATAACAAAACACAGAGAGCTATCACAATGCTGCTGTAATAACACTTGGCTGCTGAATTCTTTCAATACATTAAATATCTCCTTGGAGACCAAATTACTTTACATTTTCTTAAAAGACAATTTATTATAGCTTTGTTTTCTTCTCATTATCTTTTAAAAGTATATTGAATGAAGAAAAGAATACAACTTCTAAATAACTTACATAAAATGGTACTAATGTATGACAACAGACTTCAGTATGCTGGTTATTATTTAAACAGCACACAACCTTTTGTCAGGGCAAATCCTTACCACAATGTGATAGTCCATGTGTCAAATGTATCAAAAACCACTGAATGCCATTACTATGGTACTCATAAAATTAACAGCCCTAGGCTGCAAGCATTTTAAATAATTGATAAGTTTTCAATTAAAAAGGAAACATTTTCAAGACTAATACAAAAATCTTTTTAAATTACTGATAAAAACTTACATTTGGGTTGGCCTGAAGCCAAAGACTGCTTGCATTCAATGGAAGAAAAAGATAATTCTACAAGTTTCAACTCAGATGTTGCAATTTTTTATTCTTATGCAGAGACCTAGGCTATTTATTCATTCAACCTTTATAATCAATAGAAAAGAATGATTAGAAGACCAGTGGTAACAAGGTCTCTGCTTTCACTTTCCTCCACATGGCTGTTAAATACTAAGGTGGCCACAATTTTACTAAATTCTATATGAAACAGTAAGCGGTTTTGTTTTAACAATAAAATTGTGGTCCTCTGTCAATACCTTTCCAATGTTACTACACCAAGTCCTGGAATCAAACCTTTTTAGGACCACATTGTACCTAAAAAATAAAGACCAATGCAAAATTTTAGTAATATGCTGGTAGTCGTGAGGACTACCTATCAAAATCTACTGTGTAATTAGGTCCAAATGGTTCTCTGTGACAGAACTGGACCCCAGAGGAATTTCCAAGCCTAAAGACCAGGACAGATAAAAGTGACAGTCAACCAATCTTGTTGGTGCTTTTTGTGAACTACTCCTTATCTTTTTAAATATTGAGAGCTTGACTCTACATAAACACAGGGCAACAGCAAGAGACAGGAGGAAAAGGAAAGCCATTCAAGGTTCAAATGACCGAAGGCACTGTCTCTCAGAGATATTTTCATTTTCATTTCAAAATGTTTTGCTGAAACATTCAGCATCAGAAAAACAGAGCTCTACTTTAAGTAGGTTAAAGCTGATATAGGTGGAGGGCCGAGGGGGTGCTCACATTCCATGTATAAATTTTTGTTAGATGAATTTAGAGAAAACCTGGGCCAGATCAGCCAGACCACAATCCATGGCCTCATACCAAGCCATATAAAAAGTTTTCATCTGTGCTCGCTTCAGCAGCACATACATAAAACTGGAACGACACAGAAGATTAGCATGGCCCCTGCTCAAGGGTAACACGCAAATTCGTCAAGCGTTCCGTATTGTTTACTACTCAGCTATAAAGAATGATCACATTGAGATATTTATAAATAAATGGACACAACTAGAGACCATACTCATAAGCGAAATAAACCAAACTCACATGTGTAAATACCATATAGTCTCTCTAGTATGAGAGTTGGTAAGAGTATATAAGATTGTATGGTAATCATGATTCCTCATTTCATTGCTTTGAAGCCTTTCAATGTTTTCATTCATCAGTTGGAATGGTTTTATTCTGTTTTGTTTGACTTAATTATGTGTGATGGTATGAACAGCTGTTTTGAAGAAAACAAAACATCATGACAGCCATTGCTAATTTAATATCGTCTTGCTTAGAAGTCCTACCATGCTTCTATTCTTCTATTACCATCGGTTCTATCATGTTGTGTCTTATTGGGATTTTAATATATGTGATAGTATAAACAAATTTTTTTTATTGAAAATGAGATATTATAGTAGCTGTTGATCATTCTGTTATTCGGTTCAGAATGCCCTGTAATTCTTTCATTCTTTTGAATGGTTTTATACTATTTTATTATGTTTGATATTATTGTATTTGAAACTATGCTCAACTATAGCAGAGAAAGAGATATTTTGATAACTACTGTTAATGGCCGGTTGTCTTATTGTAAAGTGCTGTGTTGCTTATGTTGTTCTGTTCTGATCTGCTTTGTTCTGCCCTCTTTTGTTTTATTCTCTTTAAAATAAAAATAAAAATTTAAATTTAAAAATGTTTTCATCTATCTGTTGCCATGGTGATGGAGTCCTGGGCAGGTTTTGAAATTCTTATGTGTGGGGCTGGGGATTTAGCTCAGCTGCATAAGCACCTGCCTTACAAGTGTGTGGTCGTGAGTTCGATCCCCAGTACAAAAAAAAAAAAAAATATTATGTGTGAGGAACAAAGAACTAAATATAGAATGTAATAGTAAGGAAAAAGCAGCAAAAGTTCAATGAAGTTAGTCAGGTGATGGTTTGCTTAGCAAGTGGGCTTCTGCCAATGGAAAGGAAAATGGCACAAGCGCTGACGGCAGTGGGTATAAGATTTAAGATGTTGTGCTGGGTCTAGGGCACCTCTCACCGGATCTCCCAGAGCATGAGTGACTACGTGATTGACATGGTGCTAGAGTCAGGTCAGCCTGGTGTACTGCGCATGTCCTTTCCCGTAATTCATCTGTTACAGTCTGTTGTAGGAGATGTACCCCACATGCATGAATCCTCAGTGAGTTCCAAGTAAAGGAAGACCACACAGGAAGCTTTGGCATGCATGGGTCTTAGTTTGGGACTTTAGAATTTTCCAAGGTGGGCTCAGGGATCTTTGTCTTTCTTGTCTCTGCCTCTGTGCAGCAAGCCTTAGGACAAAGGTCTGAGGTGGTGGTGTCCAGGTTCAGCTGAGTGGAGGGGAGTGGACCTATAGCCCCAATGTACTATGCAAATCACATCCACAGCAAATTAAGGAAAACCAAGAATAATGTCTTGACTTGTACATAAAACTAATACCTGCTTTAAAGAAATGGCAGTCTTAACTTCTGAGATTACACCAACACGATTTTATTCTTTAAATTACTACTACTTTTTTCTTCAAAAGATAATGCCAGTGGATAATTAGTTCACCTATTTTATGAATGTTTTTATATGGCAAAATTAAAGGTTATTACACTTGTATCTGTCCCCCATCTAAAAATGAAAATGAATTCATTATAAAATCCAAACATTTGGGAATGAGTAAGTTAGATGATGTCCTTTCAAACTAAAGAATACCTCTCAAGAAATCCTGAGGATTTTTAAGTTTAATGATGTGTAATATAAGGTGATATAATCATGACTAGTATTTTATATATTAAACATTTCATTTGAAAATATGTTATGATGAATATACGGCACAAATATAACAAGGTATTACATAAGAACAAATCATTCAGAACTTAATAATGGTGATGACATAAAAATTTCCCAGTACCAAGGCAAGGGAGTGGATGGAAGAGAAACTGAACAAAACTGTGAAGAAATATAGACTGTGGAATAAAGAGAGGTTGAATTTAAAATCTGTATGTTTTCTTTTGTTTGTTTTTGTTTTTGTTTTCAGACAGAGTCTCACCATGTACTTTTAAATAGTCTTGAATTCACT
The DNA here is from genome assembly GCA_004027295.1 of Dolichotis patagonum. Taxonomy (NCBI): domain Eukaryota; kingdom Metazoa; phylum Chordata; class Mammalia; order Rodentia; family Caviidae; genus Dolichotis; species Dolichotis patagonum. Next base: position 88,976 of record PVJX010000198.1, on the reverse strand, counting down.
ATGTACCCCAGGCTGGCCTCCAACATGGGAATCCACCTGCCCCAGCCTACCGACTGCTAGAACTACAAGCATGTGCCACCAGACCTGGCTTCATATTTTCAAATAGCTCTGAGGTAAAGATTAGAACTGAGGAATAGCAGACAACCAACAGAGTAGAACATGTCAAAAGTCTTAAGAACTCATGGTTAATAGGCTGGGCAAGATACTTCCCAAAGAAAGAAGACATGCACAAAATATCAGACCCAAGATGACTCTAGGTGTAACACTCTTGAGTACTGAACAGCGAGCCAATCAGCTGACTGTATCAGCAATATTCTCAGTCCTTCATTTGAATCTGGCACTCTGTGCAAGATCAATCAGTAGGTGCTATTCTCAATCCTTCATTTACAAATGGGTAAGGCCAGTCAAAAGACACTGTTTCCGATTCTTCATTTACATCTGGCAAGAGGTCAGTAAGTTTTTCCATAGGACAATTTACATCCGGTGTGAGACCCGATTTTTGATAGGACCGTAGATCTGGTGCCATACATGTATGAGATGGAGGCTAATCCAGATATTTTGGATACTAAAGACCTCTTTCTCTTTATCCTTAGGACACTTAGCCTTTCCACCACCTACTCTAACCCTGTAGAATGTACTTTTCTCTGCCTTCAATAAATGCACACTCTCGTTGCCTTTTCTATGTGTTTTCACACTTCATTCAAGTCACCTGGATCTGTAAAGAAATTCCCCAAGAGCCCCGTCCAGTAACAGTATTAAGACTGTGTGGGTGTGTCTCTGTTTCTGTCCGTCTCTCTGTGTCAACAAAGTACAGTATCACTAAGTTGCCCCCCTGATCTCAAACCAGAAATCCTCTTGCCTCAACCTCTTAAGTAGCTGGGCCTACAGGTTATGGACATGTCTTTTATTCAGAGCTTCCTCACTTAAAAATAGGGATCATAATACCTATTTCACAAGGATTATCAAAACTTAAAAAAGATAGAAATACCTTAAGCACTTAGTATACAGCATGCCCTCAGAAATGGAAACAATTATTATTATCAATATGTCCACACTCAGAACTGCTTCTGGAAAAGTACAATTTGTAAGATCTTCTGAAAAGTATGTACCTCTTATATACATAATGAAAGTATACGCATGTCAGTTCTGTGTAGTAGACTATGTGAAAAAACTAGAGCCCCTATATGTGCTTGTTTTCTACAAATAAGCATGTCACATTCCCAGGAGGGTTGGCTAATCCATCAATATTCATGCTAGGCCTTTCTGAAGACAATCCTGCTCTGCCTTTCAAGTACTGATGAGCTCAGCTCTAAATTCTCAGTACACAAAGACTCCCACATAAGTTAATGGGAAGTCAATGGGAAATTGACTTTTCCTATTCTGTGCTGGTTGGAATGTAACGCTCTGTTAATCATGCCATCCTTCTTGTTCTCTTTCCTCCTATCCTAAATTAAAACTATTGGCGGAAACCCCATACAGATAGTTTACAGTTTTCATTACAATGAAACAATATCTTGGTGGAAGCAGAAGCCTATCAAAAACCTAAAACCTAACCGCTGGCTGTGATTAGAGTCTCCACAAAAAGCAAGGGTCCTGATTCTACCAAAATATCACTTTGCATTTGTATAGAACTTTTAACTTTTCAAAGGGCTTCACATCTATCACCCCATTTGATGTTTCAATGACCCTGTGCAGTAGGAAAGGACAAGTATTATCCACAATTGACAGATGAGGCATCTGCACCAAACAACCAAACGAAAGATTAAGTGATCTGCCTACGGCCAGGAAGCTACAGAAGAGCTATGATCTCCTACTTCTACTCCAATCCTCTAGCAGACCACTGAAAAAGGTTTTATAAACAGATTATAAACTCTGATAAAATAAAATAAAATTGAAATGAAAGCTCAAATCATGGGTCAGGGAAGCTATTTTTCTTCATCATTGCTGAATTTTTCAAGCTTAATATTAAAGCTTTAGAAACATACCCTTTTCTCTTGTTTATTTCAATCCCAGACAAGTATTAATGCAAATTTTTACTAGAATTTGAAAGACAAAAGAAAATTCTTTCCCAAATATATTCAAATCACTTTGAATCCATAGGTAACCCTCTAGTCCATTCTGAGGTATGGGTGGGAAGATGGTAGAAGTAAAGTAACTGACAGTACATCTTCAAATCCTGTATACATATTAAGCCTGCAGCTACATTATAACTATAGTCTGAAAGGGTGAAAGAGATCTCCAGTTGAAAGTAGATTTTGAAAAATTTTTAGAGCCCAGGGGTTCATTTTTAATGAGCCGTTACTTTAAGTACTGCATAAAAAATACAGGAAATTGATAGTCCATTTAGTCTGCACCATACCTAATGCAAAAGTCATTAAGATGCATTATTCTTAATGTTCATGATAAGATCAGTAACTGTCTTTTGAAAAGAAATGCCCTTAACTTTCACATAAGGAATTCTCTGAAAACCTTATCTATTATACAGAAAATGTTATGGCAATTGCGATTACTTGCATGTCTTCACCATGCCCCAAAAGCAGCATCCTCAATTACATTACCATTTTTAAGACTAGTCCTCGTTTGTAACGTACTTACATATGACAGCATTGCCTTCATTTCTTCATCACTTCTCACAGTAATTCTATCACCATCTTCATCTTCATCTGTTTAAAGAGAAACATAAACTGAGAGATAAGCTTTGCATTCTTTTAGGAGTACAAAAATCATGCTGCCCGGGAACATAATACAACTGGGATTTTTATAGCTGGATACCTAAACCCTCAACCCCATGCTTACTATGGGGCGTTGGAATTATTAGTATGCTGTCTTATGTTTGTTTGCAATATAATCAGAATCTTCAGAAAGATCTAAAACTTTGTTTTAGGCATGAGTATAAATAAAAATATTGCTTATGTCACTCATGACACACATCCAGTTAAAGTAAATGTAACTGGAGTACAACAAAGTATGCTTGGGAATTTTAAAAACCAAAGAGAAGCCAGTCCTGCTCCACTATCAATACACTTCTGTTTCCTAAAAAGCAACCGTCCCCCTCCTCTTTCTCCACTCTTCCTCTCTCTACAGTAGCCTATCACACCCCAGAAGCACAGCACGAATGGCTAATGTTTACTGAACACTACTTATACCAAGGTACTGTGACTGGTGCTTCCTAGGTGATACCACCCTTAAAACCTTACCACAACCCTATGATGTGGACATCATCATTACTGTTTCTCTCTCTCTCTTCTTTGCAGAGAAAGAGCCTGAGGCCTAGCACAAGATTAACTAGAAAAGCAACTCCAGGATAGATCTTTCTATCTCCCATCCCATCCAACAGTGGATTTCTTTTCAAACAGTTTCATTTTGCATGGACTACTCTCTGATCCTAGCAAGCCTCCAGTAGTGATTCAGGTTATTCTGAAATAACGTAACAGTCTTAACACAGAGAACAATATGTCTTTAGGATATTCATCACCAGAATGCATACACTTAAACAACTCTCCCCACAGGGGTAATATCCAGAAACAATGCAGACTTCAATAATTCTCTTCATCAAAATAGTTTTGAAATATTTCTTCAAAAACTATTTGAAGAATCTAAAGATAGATCATGTGAGATCTCACATCTGATGTCATTTTTAACCCAAAATGGAACTGCTGGCCACATCACCTACCCTTGCCATCAGATGACTTCTGGCTCTTTCTAAATATTTAGCTAGAAAAAAAATTTTTTTAAATAAAAAATAAAAGGGGCTGGGGATTTAGCTCAGTGGCATAAGCACCTGCCTGGCAAGCGCGAGGTTGTAAGTTTGATCCCTGGTACCAAAAAAATAAATAATAAATAAATATTTAGCTAGACACGCCATCCTTCTACAAACGAAGATTCATAAAGAATAAGCATATCTGATGAACTAAGTACACCGTTGAAAGAAAAATGCCCAGAACATCTGAGCAATGTACACAGTGTCCCAAGGGGACAACGTGAAAGGGAAAGGCTCTCGGTACTCTTGGCCTTGTAATTGCTGACCCAATGAGATGCAGAGCATGTGCCAATCCCAGGGTGCCAGGCCAGACACCTCTTATGAAGAGAATCAGCTTGCAGGACAAGTTGTGAACCAGGGGATTCGGTTCCAACACATGCATCTTCCCCCACCACACATCTGCCAGCCCAGCCTCTCCTGTCCAGCTGCAGCTCTGAAGAGGTCCTCCTGCTTGGTGACTGGGCCACAGGGACCCCAGCAGGGGCCCAATTAGCCTACTGCCAAGAACAATGCTACTACGTCTTTCTTCTCAGTGCCACCTGACAGAAATGCATCCACCAGACAGCTGAAAAGCAAAACAGTACACGGTACTCACTCGGTGACCATTCACTCGGTAACCACACCAACAGCTCAAACGCAGTCTTCTTTCAAAGCGTTTGTTTCTGGACCCGGCACCCTGGGTCTGTGCAGAATTCCCAGACCTGATGTGGTCAGTATCCCCAAATCACTCAGTCTACAAGGGAGGGGCTGTCAAGAGACACTACTGGTATCCCGCTACCCAGTGCTGCCTATTCTCGGTGTAAAAGGCACACACTGGTCCTTATCAGTAGGAATGGACACCCAAAAGAGCTGTGAGGAGCCTAGCACATTCTCTTTCCTTTTCAGTATACACTAAGGCCAATCTGAGAGAGAAATGCCGTTTATTTATTTGTTTGTTTATTCTATTTGAGACATAGTTTCACAAGGCAGTTCAGGCTGGCCTTGAACTCACTTTGTAGCCCAGGCTGGCTTTAAACTCACAGCAATCCTCCTGCCTCAGCTTCCCAAGTACTGGCATTACATCTGTGTGCCCTTACGCCCACCTGAGAAATGCCATTTTAGTTGTAGAAACAGAAGAAAGAACTTTCCATATACATGCTAGAAAGTATCAGTTTTCAAGGCTATTACAAGTTTTCTTTAAAAAGCATTAGACAATGAGAAAAAAACAGAATATAAAAGAATACACCGCTACATATTACCACACATGAAAGCCTTTTATATTTTGCTTTAAAACCAGGTCAGATTCTGTTCTAGCCTGAAGGGAGTAGTTTTTTGTAATTCTTTTTCTACACCAGACAAGGCTTCTATAGAATCTCTTAAGGGATTTTTTCAGAAGGGAGAAAAAATAACCTAAGAGAACTCAACTAATACAATAATTCTGTGCAGACCAGCTCAGTAAAAAGCAGTTATAAAGCACGATCACTGAAACACTTGTTTAAGCAGATGGAAAACTCAGGTTTTGATGCCAACCTGTTATACAGTGCTGGTGCCATCCTATCCGGAGTCTGACTCAAAGAGAAAGATTTCAGGTAAGCTGAAAGGAGCATTCCACTAAAGCCTGGAGATAAAACCAGGCTTATGTGACAAGATGATTGATAACTCTTTTGGATAAGACTAGATTTTATCTCAATCTTGGTTTTCTTTGGGGAACTGTCTACCGTAATATCTCTACCTAGTTGCTTCAGTGAGGACTAACATTCCCTGTTCAAAGAGACTAAAACTGGAAAAATAACTACATCCATGAGAACAATGGTAATTCTGGCCAAAAGGCAAAATCTAAGTTGTCTCTAATCCTTTCACGGCAGCCCAAGTGCAAAGCTCTTGCTGTAACATTTAAAATGAGAGCATGCTTCTCTCTGAAGACAGGTCATGGACAGCAAGAAGGAGTGAGTGAAGGTAAGCAATCAGAAGTACATGCCAAGCAATCTAGTGTGACATCCTAAAACAATAAAAGGCTGGGCAGATACAACCCATCTCACAAACACTCTCAAAGGGTTAGCTATTACAAGTCACATTAGCTGGAATTATAAATCATAAACTTACTAACATGGCACAAAGACTTTAAAAGGCATAAATGCGTTGGTGAAGAGCACTGGAAAGTAGTGGTCCTAAAGTAGAAAGAAGTAGAAAAATAAGTTGAACTCTTTCCATCTTACACACGGAAGTTCTTTGCCATCTGACCAGGAAAGCATTACTGGATATAACCAAGGGAAAGAGGGGGGCAGATCTGACACACTGGTTCACAATGAGAACTCCAGGCTTCTCTAGTTGCCTGGGGCACAGTAATATGATTTTCCAGCACATTAGGGAAGCAAAAGTAGAACCAGAAAGTCTATGTACTGGCTGGATTTTGTTAATGTCACTTAAAATGGAGGAAAAAAATCCTAGCAAGATACCAAATAGAGTGCAGCAGATGGTAAACAAATATTATGAAGCAATCTTCACAAAATCTGCAGTGTGTCACAAATATACAAAATGGCAGAGTTTGGGAAAAAAGAATCATAACAGGCCATATGTTGTTAGCCATTTTATTGGAAGCAACATGCAATCCAAAAGAGAAACCTAGAAGAGGAACATAAGGGCGTCCTAGAGAAGCGGCAGCCGCAGGTAGGTCTGGTCACGAGACGGCCTGTGGAAGAGCAGGAGCAGGGCGGTCCAGGCAGACGGTGCCCAAGAGGGCTTCTGGGAGAGGAGACAGACATTCTCTAAACAGAGAGCAACAGAAAGCTAAGGCAATATATTGTGTCATTTGTTACACTCCTGTGTCAGGTGGGAGTTAATGAGGACTACAGCAAAGGCATTTTTCCCAGCCAAGAGGACAGAAATGAAAACACATCTGGAGAGGTTAGAAAGACATCAACAGGAAATTACCAGAAAGAATGTCAAGTTTAGAGCCCTTCTCAGCGCTGGAGTCCAACGATCCTGGCAGGACAAGAGACCACGGTTCTTATGGCCACAGCTTCGTATCCAGGAGTTTTCTCTTGGCTCCACGCTGCCCTCTTGATACTTCTCAGTTTCCTTCCTCTTTGGAGCAAATGAAAGTACCCGCTCCATGGCAAGCATTTAACTGGGCACTGTGAGATAACAATAAAGAGAGCAAGCTACACCAGAGCCCGCCTCGCGGCGCTTCCACTGATGGAGGGGGATGAGGGAAGGGGCTGCCAGGCAAGGGGAGAAGTGCATTCCAGCAGAGGGAACGGCGAGGGCAGGGCCCTGAGTTAGGAGAGGGAGCAGGTGGCCAGCAGAAATGAGAAGTGGGGAGAGAAACAGACAAGTCCAGAGAAAGTGTGGTGGGCCAGGGTCGGGAGATGGGAAATCGCAGGGACTTGGCGGGCATCTGGATTTGGCTCTTATTCTAGAGGGTATTTTTTAAATGTCGCTGACGATCTTTCAACGTTTTTAAATTATAGTTATTAATACATAGGAACTGTACATAGTAATTGTACATTAACTGGCTTCATCAGGACATTTCCATAACTGCAGATGCCGTGCTTTGACACGTGACTCCACCCTTCCCTTTGTCTTCCCCTTGTGCATAAGAGTTTCTCTACTACTCTCAGATCCTCTTGTTTAAATTCCATACACAACAGAAAATGTGACACCTATCTTTCTGTGTGTGGCTTAGTTCGCTTAACATGCTTTACTTTCCAGCAAACGGCATGATTTCATTCTTCTTTCTTTTTTTTTTTTTTTTGGTACCGGGGATCAAACTCACGACCTCGCGCTTGCCAGACAGGAGCTTAAGCCACTGAGCTAAATCCCCGGCCCATGATTTCATTCTTATTCGTGGTTGAATAAGACTCTATATACCATATTCATCTTGCTGATGATTTACCTTTTTATCAGATGTTTTTGAGATAGTAATAATGATGTTCACCTTGGAGAACTGGCACACACACACATTGCATTTTGGTCATTTTATTCTCCCTTCTCACCCAGCCCTCCCCTCTCCCCACTTTACAGATCCCATTCCCATTCCACAGTCTGCTTCCCGGCTTCCCATCACCTCTCTTTTATTTTGCTCTTTAGATTATTTATATTTTGGGTTTCTTTCTTTCTTTTTTAAAGAAAAAAAAGCAAAACAGAAAAATGAGTAGAAATAACACAGAATTTTAAAAAAACAGTAAGAAATCACTAGTTGATACATTACATATTGTTATCTTAGAAGTAGTTGCTCAAGTCACAAAATCAAAGCATAAAAAGTGGACACTCAGTGACAGTACAAACCATCCTGTTTGATGAACTAACAAAAACTTAGTAGTATGGTCATCTATCTTGCACACTTAAACATACATACAGTTATATCCTTTAGAGCACTTTCTTTCCCTTTCATTACCACAGTATCTATTATACATTTTGGATCTTAGTACTCTTCCAGTTTTTTTATTATTATTTTTATACTAGAGAGATAATACAATATTTACAAATGTGAGTCTGATTTATTTCACTTATGATGATAGTCTCAAGTTGCCTCCATTTACCTAAAAAAGCCTCAAGATCATCCTTTTTGCAGCTGAGTAATATTCCATTGTATAAAAATACCACATTTTTTTCATTCATTCTGAGGTTGATGGGCATTTTGGTTGTTTCCAAGATTTAGCTATTACAAATTATGCTGCTATGAACATGGGTGCACATATATTGCTGAGACATGACCTTTTCAGTTTTTCTGGGAAAATACCCGGGAGGGGACTAGCTGAATTGAATGGGACTTCAAATCCTAGTTTTCTGAGGAATCTTCATACTGATTTAGAAATCAGTAGCGGCTGCACCAGTCTACACTCCCACCAACAGTGGAGCAGTGTTCCTTTTTCTCCACAGCCTCGCCAACATTTGTTATTGGTTGCTTTCTTGATGGCAGCCATTCTTTCCGGAGTGAGATGAAATATCAGTGCTGTTTTAATTTGCATTTCTCAAATGACCAGTAACGGTGAACATTTTTCATGTATTTATTTGCCAATGGTATATCTTCATCTGAGAACTGTGTGGGTTTCTTGTATTAGTGAAACCATTTAGCCTTCTGTGTCTGATTGCTAATATGGCCTCAACACCCATCCATTTTTTTTCAAATGACTCAAATTTACCCTTCTTTATGGCTAAGGAGCAAACACATGTGTGCACACACATTACATTTTCCTTATCCATTTATTTGTTGCTGGGCATCTGGAGGTTTATGTGCCATAACTTCAACTAACACGTAAGAGGATCACTCTGCTTAGTGGAGAAGATGTTGCAGGGAGACAAAGGGGGAACCAGGGAAAAAGGAGGCCCCTGCCTACTCTAGGTGGCAAATGATAGTGGTCTATAAACAAGGTGATGGCATTTTTGTCCTTTTAGCTTCCCTCTCTGTTTTACTTGCTCCTACCCTCCCTTCCAACGGGATCATGCTGTGTTGCCCAGGGTGGCCTTGAATTCCTAGACTCAAGCAATCTTCCTGTCTCGGCCTTCTGAGTAGCTAAGACAAAATGCCACCATGGCTGGCCAAGCTGAAGTTTCGAGAAGTCCCCACATGTCGGCTCTATTTTGAAGACTGAGTCAGTCCACAGGGTCTGCTGGTGAATAGGATATGTATATAGAAGGCCTGCCCTAACTCCTCTCTTTGACTATCCATGCATTGCAGAATACACTGAGTCTACCACGTGCCAGGGACTGTAGCAGGGTTTCTAGAGATTCAAAATGAGCAGCACTGTCCACTGACTTCCAGGAGCAACTAGTCCACTCCATTTGTAACTAATTTAAACTTCTTATGGTCAACATAGCGGTCACACTTGTAACCCCCAAATTCTGGGAGGCTGAAGCAAGAGGATTGAAAATTTGAGCCTGGCCTGAGCAACGTAACAAGATCCTGCCTCTAAATTTTTTAACAATTCAAAAAGAGGTGGGGATGTAGCTCGTTGTCAAGGCTCTGAATTCAATCCCCAATATCACCTAAAACAAAACAAACAAAACACTTCTCAATTTTACAAACTAGCAAGACAACTATTAAGAAATGGCTCTCATAAGACTGAAAAAGATCTGGACTTTTTATGTTAATGATTGTTTGAAGTCAAAAGTTCAATAAATTAAAGCTCTCTTTAAATTACCTCAAATTCTAGGATGCATAATGGCTTTTTACATGTTAAATATTTTTAGACACAATGTAGTTTTTATTGTGAATTGAAAGTTTTACTAACCTATTTAATTTGTTTATAAGTAACAGTTTATCTTTTATACATACAACAGTTCAGGAAAGTAAAATTTTGTTTCTTCTAAGTATCTTATGACTTGAACTTTTCTCAGAAGCAAAAAAGGACTCTCATCCAACTATTCCTAATGCGACTGTCTTTGCTATTTAGACAAGCCTACAGGTGTCAGCTATATCTGTTTTCTACAAGCTGAAAACCCACAACTTTTACATAGTTACAACTTTCCGTTAAAAGGTCACACTATCCCCAACTTAAAATAAGATGCAATATCATTTTTAAGATTTCTATCTAAAATACAAAAATAATCTTCAAAAAAGAAACTGAAAGGAATCTACTCAATGAGAAGTGAGTATAAAATAGTCATGCCTGAGGCACAAAGTAAGCATCTTATAATTGTATATTTGGAACCAAACTCAGATGCACTGTTTGACCAGTATGAGGATACCTTGAGGCCTGGAGACCTGAAGAGCAAGGTTAGGGTCACAGGAAGGTAAAAACCCAGTACTTACGAGTGGGAGTCAACGTTTGTCTGTGGAGATTTGAAATGCATCTTTCAAGTCACAAGTGACATCTGACTGACAGCAGTCAAACAGTCATTTTACAGAAGGGACTTTTTCTTTCTCTTTTCAGCACTGGAGAATGAGTCCAGGGCCTTCACACTGAGCTAAATTCACAGCCCCTTATATTTTAAGACAGGGCCTCACAAAGTCCCTAAGTTGCCTAGGCTGGGCTCAAACTTGTGATCATCCTGTCTCAGCCTCCCAGAGTGCTGGGATTCCAAGCATGAGGTTCCTTGTGCAGAGAGAGCCTGGGAAAGGAACACAAATCACAGACACTCACAACAGCAAATGCATTAGTGGCCAAGGCTGACTTTTAGCACCTCGTGCTGGTGTGCTCGTTTATCTGTTAATGAAATTGCGAAAACCTGCAGGGATGGCTGAGCCTATATAAGCATCAGGATCCTATGCCCTATACTTGGGGCCTACACATATTATATGTGTGTTTATGATTATAGAATTTAGCCTCATCTGAGAAATGTCCTCACATCTGGGAAAAGGCAAATTATTCAATAACTGGCATGGAGTTAACTATCTGCTTGAAAAATAAAGTTGGATCCCCATTTGACTTCTTTTGCCAAAATAAAATGAAGATGTTACAAGAATTTTTTTCTGACCTTTGTAATAAAAAAATGCATGCCTGGCCAAGTGTCATGGCACATGCATGTAATCCAAGCACTCAGGGGTAGAGGCAGGATTACTGTGAGTTCAAGGCCCGCCTAGGCTACATAGTGAGTTTAAAGCCAGCCTGAACTCAATAGTGAGACCCGTCTCAAAAAAAACAAAAAAACAAAAACAAAAAAAAGAGAACATGCTTATTATTTTTTAAAAATCCACAATATGTACATATTTATATATGTAACTAATACGTGCGTGATAACCTCATTAATGTACAAAGGAAAAAAAAGACTACAGATGAATGTTTTTCCAATATCCTGGAATATGGAAGCTCTTTCTAAGCATACTAACCCAGAAGTCACAAAGGAACCTATGATAAGTCAGACTGTGAAAAAATTTAAATTCTATGGGGAAAAAAAGAGAAAAATACCAAAACAGTGTTCAGCTCAGCAGTGCATATACTAAAATTAGAACAATACGACGAAGACTAGCATGGGCCCTGCACAAGGATGACATGCATCCTTGTGCTCCATATTTTTTAAAATATCACTCTGGGAGCCAAAATGAACAAATTCAGGTAAAAGTTTCTTTATGTCATTTAATGTCTTATAATTAGATAACTGAATGAAAAGCTGTTTTAGGCTAAGATGGACATTTACAGGTGTTTCAGAGATAATATCAAGACTGTCATGCTGAAATACTATGGCTCTTGATCTCAATTTTTCTCTGTAAAACTTTAAATTGTCTGTTAACATTTTACAGGGATGTGACTTCTAAAACAACCATGATTGGTAAGAAATAGCAGTCCTCTGGCTATACATTATATTTCAAAGTTCTTGCTATCCAGGTAGGATTACAATAGTTACACTCACTGCTCCTACTGCAATACTGATGCGCTGATCTTATATTCTGGGTGTTCAACTGAAGTTTGGAGACCAGAACTAGAAAGATAACTGAAGTAAGAGGACAGCTGTTGTAGTCAGGGATTGCAAGGAAAACAATTACATACAGCACAGATAATTTGTAGCGTTACTATATAATAGTCACCCAAAGAGTCAAACACAAAAGAGTGCAGGAAATCTGTCCACACGCTAAGACCCAAAGAATCCAGCTGAGGGCCTGGATCCCACGGCAATATCCTGCATGAGTCCAGCTGAAAACCTACAGCCTATGACAATGCCTCATACAAATCTGTGTCATGGGTCTACACTGCCCAAAAGTCAGTGGTAGAAGCCACAAAGTTTGTGCCAGCAGGATGAAGGATCTGTGCCAGCAGGCTGAGGGATCTGCATTGCAGCCAGGAAGCAATGCTCAGAGTAAGGACCAGGGCTCACCACAAAAGTACCACAGCCATCCTCAGAGACAACAAGGTCCCAAGCTACTCTGATGATGAAAACAGCCAAGTTCATATCAGGAAGCCAGCGTGATATGCTTCTCCTGGAGACAGAACAGCATACACGTTTCCTGCTGGAGCCAGGAAGCAATGCTCAAAGGGTCAAAGCTTCCCCAAAGTGTATCACAGCCATTCTCATCAACAACAAGGTCCTGAGCTCCTCTGACAATGAGAACAGCCAAGTTCGTATCAGGAAAGAAGCTTGACAAGCTCCTCCAGGAGAACCCACGGCAACAGGAGAATCAACACCACCATGGAGAACCAACAATACTACTCTTCCTCTCCAGTTTTCTTTTTCATCTTGGCAACAACCCTTAGGTGGGCCATCTACACTCAGCACCGGCCCAGTTCAGTTCAGCTGGTATTACAAGTTGACCACCAATTACCAACCCGCAACAGCCAATATTTTGGCCCTGGGCCTCCAAGGTCAACGAGAGCCCATACATGAGAACCTTTTGAACCGGATCCTATAACTTTGGTGAGCCACCCAACCTCCCGAGCAGGGAAATTGCTGGACCCCAAAGGACAAAAATCAACAAACATACAGTGTGTCAAAAAACAAGATCACCAAAGAAGGAAAAGTCTCCTGTGCTTTCACAGAAAGCAATATGGTCAAGCAAGACTGTGGCCCATCCTGGTAACTGACACTAACAGAGGAGCTGAAAGGCTCTGTACATGGTTCTAAAAGTAAAGGACGAGACTTAACTGACCTTGATAGACAGCAGCAAGAGGTTAATTTTCATTAACATAGGTCTTAAGCACTCAGCAGAAAAGTATAACCAAAAGATGTATGAAAACAATATACCATATTATACCACAGTAATAAAAGCTAAATATAAAAAGGAGCTCCAACTGCTGACCTGCTGAGAGTTTCCACCTATACCAGGGGCTGACCACTGTTATGGTTCAATGAGGCTAAAAAACTATGTACAAAGTATAAAAGCTCAGTAAGAGTCTTCAAATTCCTTAGCTAAAACTTTCAAAACCACCAAATTCTCCCTATCTTCTTACAGCTAAAACTAGAAGGACTTATGTCAAGAAACATCAGACTTAGAGATAACCTCTCAGTAGAGGGATCTAAAAGCCAGCTACTACAATCGCTACTCCAGTCCCTTAAGAGCAGTTTTTGGACCTGGCTCTTTCCCCAGCCTGCCTTTCCATTCTAATGTTCATGCTTCGATTATATATGCTTTAATTTCTTGGAAAATTTGTTTATTCTTGGCTAGAGGCTGCCAAACTCCAAGTGATCATGCAGAAGGAACCAACAACAAAGTGCCAGGCTCTTTTTACTGAGATCCATTAGATCAACCTCGGGAAGGGAGTTCATAACTGCTAAATGCCAACATGACTTCTATCCAAGGCCCATTAGATTGGTTCTCTTTGAAGAAGGGCCCTGACTTCGGTCTCTTCTGCACCATCCCTTCTCAACTCAAAGCAGCTAGATGGAAACTACGTCCCTTCTCCCCTAATTGCAGTAAGGGATACTTCTTCCTGGTGGAAATATTAGACAGCTAAATTAGGTAAAGTTATGGGCAGTCAGACAGGGATGGGCTCGTACAGGAGTCAGTGCAGAAGATGAGAACACAGCAAAACTGTGGCTGGAGGCACCTCTGAAGAAGATTACAGTCACAGTGGGCAGATTCACTTCCCAAGGAAGCTTGAGATTATTGGTACCACCACCCTTTTGAGATTTCCCACATAAATAAACCATTATCTCATTAGAGGTGGGCCATGCTCTCCCACCCACTGAGACTAAGACTAGAACTACCAAGACTAAGACTATAGATTATGGACAAAGGTTAATGATGCCATCCATATGGCATTGCTACTGTTGGATCAATATTAGCCAAGCCACTATACTTGTAATTTTATTGGCTGACTATAGTTTTGACCCACACTGTACCCCACTTCATGATTTTGCTCTATAAAACTTACTCAGAGGAATGTATTTTTTGGCAAATCACTTGGGACCCCTCTTGTCTCTCAGGTGCTATTCCTATTCCCCCCCAAATTTTCCTACTCTTAAAAGCAGCTAAAAAGAGCAACAAGTAAACAATAATTCTTGTAACATAAGACAACAAGATAATTTTCTTAATATTGGAAAGCTCTTCTGCCTATTCAAAAAAGACAAATAACCTACTAGAAAAACAGGCAAAGGTTACCAAAAATAATTCATAGGTGTTAAATACAATGGAAAGATTCTACAGCTCATTTATAATTAAGAAAATATAAAATAGTAATATAATTATTTTTTATTTTTTCACCTATCAAACCAACATTGACTAAAATGTTGCTAATGATGTTAGTGAGAGTGGAGAGAAATGGGAAGTGCAGATTGGCTCTCCCTTTGGAAAGCAAACATAACAACAACTATGGAAATGCAAAATACAGGCACCCTTCGTCTCAGTAGTTTCAACTCTCAAGAATAAGCATATTTCCATGATATGGAAAGATACAACAATGTTACTGACCTCAGCATTTTTTCTAATACTGAAAAACTGGTAACTTAAATGCCCATCAGGAGGTTAAATACACGAAGCTATGGCCATAAAATTAAGTCTATTATGGTCATCAAAAAGAATGAAGCAGATCTGTGTGCGCTGATGTTGGAAAGAAGTTTAATGTATGCTATTAAGAGGAAGCAGTGGAAAGTAGTCGCAGCTTGTTATATATTATGTATGGAGAAAATCCGATAAAGAGACAGTTAAGAAACTGTTAACAATGAAACCAGAGGATGTGAGGAAATGGGGTTTTTACCTTTTGTTTTATTTCTATGCTGCTTGATTTTTTAAAAGATTATCTATATCTTTTTAATTTGAAAAATAATTAAACACTAGCTATTAAAAAGAACTTTCATCTGTGCTCTAGTTGTGAGGGAGAAAGGACCTAAAAGAAGAAAAAAAAAAGAAGCATAGTTCCATCAATCCAAAAGGTGAGTCAAGCACAGATAGGCCTCCTGCCTCCCATCCAGCCTTCCACTCCATCTGGAAACACTCCATCTGGAAACACCATCACCAGCACAAATAACCCCCAAAATGAAACTACTCATTTGGCTTTAGAGTGTATGCATTTTATCATTTTCATTTGAACATGAACACACAGAGCGTTCCATTTTGTTCAACAAGTGTGCTCCTAAAGTGCTAGAACCCAGTAACAGGACGAGAGCAGAAGTGAGTTTAAAACACAGTGCTGGATCCAAAATCCAGCGAGGGGGTGAAATCCCCACACAACCAGCCAGAGGGTTCCACATTTTAGTGAAGGTGTGCAGAGATCATTCCTATTCAGAATTATCTCTTTCACTGAAGGGATGGTATTTCTCAGCACTGGACAATCTGCACTCCTCCTGATCTTTCTCCTTCCCATTTTCTCAACTCTTTCTCCATATTTAGGTAAAATGGAGATCTGACGGCTGCTCTATCTCTTGCTGTTTAATTCAGAACACTGAACATAATAATTCTGTCTCTGTCTTTCTCCCTCTCTTCCTCTCTCTTTATAATACTGAGAGTTGAACCCAGAGTCTTCATACTGAGTTACATCCCAAGCCTTGTCTTATTCTGAGACACAGTTTTGCTAAATTGCACAGGCTATCAGCAAGTGCCACTATGCCTGGCAACAGCATCTCGTCTGTGTAAGAAATCAATTAGCGTTAGGTATACTTTTCAATATAAAATGTACTACTGTAAGCATTTCTTTGGATACTTTTATTTACTTGAGGGTTGCTCATTATACTCATAAATCATTGAAATTTTCCTCAAATTCTAGTAAATTAGCTTATGAAATATATCTTAATTATTTCAAGTAGATTAGATAAGATAGATAATAGATAGACACAGATTTGATTGAATGATTCCATTCAGTGGTTCACATTTCTGGTTCAAAAAATAAATCTACCCTAAAACAACCATGAAAAAAGCAGTCAAGGACTGCAAGTCTATAATGGAAAGTACATTATAATCCAAACACACAAGAAAACTGAGGCTTGCAGTTATTTTTTCTGGGTATTTTCTTTTTGGTTTATTTATTTAGTTTATGAGGGCAATAGTTGAGTACTCATCTATTGCCCTCATTATGGGAAAAAGGAGGAACACCATGTCAAGTAATTTAAACCTCAAAGTTTAAACTTTTTTTGTCTACATTTACATCTCACAGATTTTCTTTATTGTTGTTGCTGTTGTTGTTTACATGCTTGGTTATAAAAATGTAAATTTTATAGCCAAAATGGCATGTGTTTGGATCTGGACCCTGTCACTTCCTAGGGGTCACCTTTGGCAATCATTGGGGGGTTTCAAAGTTTCACTCTCCTCACAGGCACAATGCTCCGACCTCGCGGAGTCGGTGTAAACATTACTGAAGCCATAGCAGCAGTCTGTGTAAGGCTGGTACAGAGCAGGCCTTCAGTAAGTGACGGTTAAAAGAACTAACGTTATTTTTATGAACTTGTTAACTCAGGGAGCTCATGGGGCAGGTACAGGTCTCAGGACCCAGAAAGCAAGAACATGAAGTAAGCTTCTTTTTGGTATGCTTAAGAAAAACCAGAATACACATTTCAGTTACAACTCTAAGGGCAAGTCAGCACAGTGGTTGAAAATGTATGCAGTAAACAAGAGACAATATGACAGACAGTGAAGATCTCTGGTTGTCTAGCTTTGAAATTTATGCTTTCTTATGTCCCGTTCTGTTCTGTTTTGTTGTGTTTAATTTTACTCCCTTTTAAAATAAAATAACATAATTTTAAAAAAAAAGAAAGAAAAGAAAACATACGCAGTGGCAACTGCTCCAGAAATTCCAGTGGATCACTCACTTGAGCAAGATGCCCACAGATGTTCTTTCCTTGAAGGAGATGCCCTTAAAGATGACATCCTTAAAGGCAATGTCTATCCTTGGCTAAAATGGAGCTAATGACAATCCTTCACTGAACTTTGTAGAGATCTCATGGGTGTGACCGAACATGCTAACCCGTAGAATGCTCTTAGCACAGCATCTGGCAAGAAGTCCCCAAATGCTAACTCACAGACTGGCAGTGACACCCAGCACCCCCATGGAGCCAATAAGAGGAGTCTGCATAGACCTTGCAACACCATGTGTATTTCCGATCCACGTACTGTTTCTCAAATACAGTCTGGTGTGGCTAATAAAGTACTAACTATATTAACACTCCTACTCATAACAGCTTTCAAAAAACAAGTAATGATTGTTGAAAATACTTAAACAATAGAGAAATATTTAAAGTTAAAAACAAGTTCGTTTATCCACTACCACCTCTCCAAGGTCCCACATTTACTTTCCAGGGGAGACCTCAGGAAAGCACTGCAATGTGCACAGCTCAGGCCCTGCCCCTCAAAATATTATATAGGAAGGGGGTAGCTATTTATATAAAATGAAGTCATACCATATATCATTTGCTCACCAACAGTAAGTCATAAGTATCTTTCCATGTCAATGCACAAAACTGATTTATTATTTTCAGCTACTTCTTAACATTTCAGGATATGGATAGATATAATTTATTAAGCCACTAAATAGACATTTTGCTTACTTCCAATTTTAGCTATGAAAAGTAATCCCACAGTGAACACCCTGGTTGAAGGGCATTCAGCACATGTGTGGCTATTTCTGCTGGATAGCTTCCAAAAGGAGGATCTGCTGAGTCAAAGGTTTTGCACATTTTGTAACATCAATGAGTTTTACCAAACTGTCCTCCAAGAGGATGTCCCCACTGTACTGTCACTAGCCATCTTCTTTAAAAAATAGGAACAAAAAAATGTATTATTATAGAGGGGTATGGTGGCACATGGCTGTAATCCCAGCACTCTGGGAGGCCAAGGCAGAAGGACTGCCAAATTTGAGCACAGCCTGGGCAAGTCAGTGACTTTACCAGACCCTGTCTTAGAATTTTTAAGAAAAAGGAGATGGAGATTGTTATGGTTTGTGTCTAGATGCCCCCTCAAAGATTTCTGCAGTCATAGGGCTTTTTCAGAGGTGGCTGAATCTAGAGTGTGTAATGCTTAGATTAAGGGTTTGTGATTAGCAAATGAACCCACTGATTGGTCTGGTTTACACTGTTCTGGCTAGGATTACGGGTGTGCCTGTTACACCCACCCTAGGGCAGGTGGCGTGAATACAATATAAGGGACAGAAAGTCTTGTCTCCCTCCCCTTTTGTTGCTCTTGCCGTCTTCTGCCACCATGAACTGCTGCCTCTCTGCCACATGCCACCTTGCCTGGGAGTCAGTCAATTATGGACTAAAACTTTTACAAACTGTGAGCTAAATAAACCTTTCCTCCCTTAATCTGTGGGTGTTGAGTAGTTCGTCTCAGCAATAAGAGAAAAGTAACTAAGACAGAGATGGAGATATAGCTCAGCGTGAAGGCCTTGGGCTCAGTCTCCAGTACCACTAAATAAATCAGTATTCTATCGTGGAAAAAATAAATACTTCTGCACTAAGTGGTCTTTGTCTTCAAAATAGGTTGAGAATCACAGCTCCAAACCCTTCCTGTGTGCCCTTCTTGGCACTTGAGCCCCTATGCTACTGGCTAAGCTCACAGCATGACCGCCACTGCAGTGACCTGGCTTGCACTGACACTACTTCTCTAGGAAACCCAGCACTGTCCAGGAGCCAACTCAGCACAGAGGGGAAAGAAGCAAGACCTGAGGGACTTCCATCATCACTCAGAGGGCTGCCAGGCCCACTCTGACAGAATTGTTCCGTGCAGTGCTCACATAAAAGCTCAACTCCACTGCCGTGTTTTAAAGCCATAAAGGATTAAAATCTCTTAATCAATAATCATTGGCCTACAGGTAGTTTACACGTTTCATTTTGTTCCTCAATATTATTATGGTGAGGAGCAAGAGCAGATAAAGGTCATGTTGGTAATTAAAGCTATATTGTAGAAATATGTACACCCAAGATATGATTAAATAAGAAAATATTACTTGGTTCAGAATCATCATTAAACTTGCATTAATTTATAAATATTTAAATGTACCATATGATAATCATAAATAATCTGTTTTTGTCAGTTTCTAAAGTAATATAACCCATAAACCCTCTGAAATATTATTGTAGAAAGAAACAGTCAAGAAAGTATGCAAGCCAGACTTACATTCAAATGCTGTAGTTGTGGCTTCGGGCAAAACCTGGCCTATCACATCCTAAACAAAGAAAGAATAAAGAAACACAATTAGCCATCTTCTTTATTGCTAACATGTGGTAAATCCTAGAGGAAATATGAGAACCTGGAAAAGGTTTTTGAAATGTTGGCATAAACTATAGAAACATTAGCTCACAATTACACTTAGCCCAGCAAAGTAAGCCCACAGTTTAAATATCTATTCCAGGCAGAAAAATTTCTAGAAAAATCTTTAGATAACATTAACAAGTTTTTACTCTTAATTCCACAGTGCATACAGCTACACTATTGTGTGTTTACACACACACACACACAACAGTATCTTCTATAGGAGACTGTGGAAAGTACTTGGGAGAGGTAAGAAAAGGGCTTTGAGTCACATCACCCCAAGACTGGGTCTTAGCTCTTTATTAGATGTATGACTTAGAGGAAAAATAAATTACTTATTCAGATTATCTTCCAAAACAAATCTAGTAATATTTACAGAAGCAAAGTAAAAACTAAATAATGTAATAAACATAACCTTGGGACCTGGCACATTGTAGACAATCAACAAACATCGGTTCTGATACCTAATGAGTCACACAGTGCCTTGGGCTCAGTGGTGGGAGTTCAATCCCCAAAGTCTGCATGATGATGGCGACACAAACACATAAGCAGCATTTCTTGCTTAATATACATAGCGCATAACAAACAATTCTTGTCGACCTTTACTCTTAAGCAATGGAAAACATATTTAATGACACCAAAATAGAAGTTAATCTAGCTTACCAAAAATTTCATAAGTGCATATGATCTGGTATCTATGTGTAAACAGATCTACCAAGTTGAAAATAAAAAAATCACAGTCTACAGAGTCAGTTAAGAGGCACAGAATGGCTAAGTTCTGCAAAACATGACCCACGTTGTGTCCGGGGCCACCGGAATGGCCCACAGACCTCATTTCTCTATGGGAGCTCTGCCACAATACCCCTCCCAGGCTGTGCCACAACTGGCACCAGGCAGCCAGCTGACAAAGGCGCTCACAGTATCTCTCAGCAGGGAGCCCAAAGCCCTTCCAAGCACGGCATTTAGCAGAGTGGCAGTGGCGGCTGCAACTCCCTTCTGAAGGCAATTCTTTACAAGCTTCTGCTGCAATCGCATTTGCATAATAGTCCTGCCTCTACAGTGCGATTTTTTCCCCCAGAAATAAATCTGTGCATATAAAATTGATCAAAGAGACATACCCTGAGCAGTCCTTACTCATCAGAGTCAAAAGAGATTATGCTTTCTCTGACTCTGGTCTTAGAAGATGAAACATTCACATTTTGAGTATGTCCGTAAAAGATTTGGAGTGAGAAAATGCTTTCTACGCACTGATAGGGAGAAAAGACCCATTAACAAGAAACTATGGAGTAAGAATAAAGTAGATGGGCAAAAGCATCACACATGAAGGCACAGACTCTGCCAGCCCACCATCCAGGCTGGACACTAACTCTGTCTTTCACCAGTGGAGCAAACGAACCGCTAGGTGCCTCAGTTTCCTTATGTATACCAGGAGATCATAACTGTACCTGCCTTGCAGTGCTAATGAGTTGATATTTGCAAAGGGCTTAGCAGAATGTCCACCATATGGCAAGTGCTGTGTTAGTGTGTGTTAAACACATGAACCACTTATTCTTAAAAAGCTCAGAGTAAAACCTTTAAACTCAGCTCTCAACCATCAGTGGAACATGATGGCCATCGCTCACTTGCATCCTTCTGCAGCATTGACTGAAGACCCTTTCTAACCAGTACTGGGAGAAATAGGGAAGGATGGGAATGGGGAAAGGGACGCTCTATCCCACTCCTCCTCATCCAGGTCCTCAATGGTTACTTCCAGGGAGCACTGATCACTGCCAACCAATCTTTAAGATGTGAACTGTACTCAGCAGAATAACCAAACTAACTTAGAATCTTTCCTGCTAGTAAAAAGCAGAGCCTGTCAAACAGCAAACATCTAAGAGCCCTGCTGGGCAACAATGGCATGGTTTGCCCACCAACATCAATCAAGGCTTTAGATCCAATATGGGAAAAAGGGGGCAAAAAAAAAAGCAAACAACTGAGAGAATCAAGTGAACACAACTGACTGTCTCATTTCTTCAAAGAAATAAAATGCGACTATCATAACAACAAAAGGGTCTGAAAATTAATCAGTACCTACTGGCCATCTTTAAGCAGAGTACATTTAATGATTTTGGGGGGTATATTTTCTACTTATACTTCAAGGACTTATTCTTTATTTTCAAGTGATTTTTTCCTTACCCCTGGCAAGGTAATATTTTACCTCACCTAATGAAATTGCAAAACTTAAATTTACTTATCTTGGTAGTGATCACTTCCTCTTTCCTTATTCCTTGCAATGAATCAGATAAATACCTGATAGACCAAAAACATAACTAAGCATCTACAACACGCCAGAAGCCTTTTAAGTAAGCTAGAGAAGACTTTAAGACGATTATAACCTGGTCATAAAGATAAAGACTAATGACATAAAACACTTCTAGGATGATAAAAGCCAAGTAAAGACATAAATACCAAATGGTGGTAACTGACTGGGAAGAGAAAAAAAAAATCACAGGTTCAGTTTTACACAAAAATTTCATAAATGAGTGGAAACCAGAGAGGGAACTTAAGAGAGAGGATACAAAGAGCAGAGTGGATAGGGTTGGCTATTCCCTCCCATCATACCTAACTCAAACCAACCTGCAAAGGTTTTCAATATCTCCAGGAAAGGGAAATAGAGAGCTGGAAAATGGACACAATAACCACTCCCAACGTCTCTGTCCTTGAAGACCAGGTGGGCTTCTTCACAGGACAGCCAGTCCCCGATGATTCAGGTAAGACAAGGCCCCACAGGCCCGTGACCTGCCCAATGTCTCCTATCTACTCGACCAGGCAATGCCTCAGCTGAGGGTCAGAGACACTCAGTTACTGTGACTCAGTGATGCAAACTCTGGGCAGCTTTAGCAAGACACTGTCTTCCTTTGGGATTTCATGCTTCCTCATGAAAACTGGAATGGAAGCTGGGTCGTGGTGATGTGAGGCTGAGGAAGGAAGACTCCAAGTTCAAGCCCACCCTGGGCAATTTAGCCTCTTAGCCAGACCCTGTCTTAATATACAAAATAAAAAAGGACAGGGGATGTAGCTCAGTGCAAAGGCCCTGGGAGCTGGAGTGGGGTTGACTGGAGGAAGGGGATGCTGCCGGGTTTCTTGTGGTTATAAAGTTTAAGGTTCCAAGCCAGAGATACTGACAATCTGTCAGTTTTCACCTTTTTTTGATGAAGCAATGAGGTGAAGCAGGAGCAAAGATCTAGGGGATCCAGGCTTGCTCACTGACAAGCTGCTATGAGGAACGGAAGACAACATGGCATCAGGGTCTCCCTGGGCTCACCCAGGCAGACATGTGCGGGCACCCTGCCCCAGCTCTGCTTGTTGGCCATCACTGCAGGGCGTCCTTTAGGCCAGTCAGCCTTGGGTCAGGAACAACTTGGAAGTGCTCAAGAAGCAGAAGGCAAGGCCCTACCCCTTGCACCTAGAGGGAACCTTTCCTGAGCACTCACTACAGGCCTGACTGCCCTGAGTGTTTTACAGGAATCAACTCCATAGGCCGCACATCTCCAAGCACTATTTTTATCCCCTTCCATCTTTTTCTAAAACAGATGAAGAAACAAGAAGACAGCTGTCCAAGGGGTAAGACCGCTGAGCTACAGCTGCAGTCTTTATTTTTTTTTTTTTATTGAGACAGGGCCTTACTAATTTGTTAAGGGGCCCAGCTAGGCTTGAACTTGCCATCCTCCTGCCTCAGCCTCCCAGAGTGCTGGGATTAGAGGCATGCACCACTATGCCTGACTCTAGGTGCTTTTTATTTTGAGATAGTCTCACAAAATTGCTCAGCCAGCTGCAAACTTAAAATCGTCCTATTTCAGTTTCACTAACAGCTGGGTTTACAGGTGCACACCACTGGGCTTAGCTACTCCATGATCTGAAACACTGTACTGATCTACTTAAAATAATGCCTTCCACTGTTTCATATGAATAAAGTGAGAAAAAAAATCATCTTTCTCATCGTTAACACAATCTCAAGTCTCCGTAAATCTTTGAGGTTGGTTATCAATATCCATATTTTACAAATAAGTAAACAGAGGCTCAGGAAGGTAGAGTGACTTGTGTAATTAGCAGGACAACTGGCTTTGAAACTCAAATTTCTTAACTTGTAACTCAGTACTCTGCACACAGAGTACTGAGCACTTTTCTTTTCTTTTCTTTTCTTTTCTTTTCTTTTCTTTGAGACAGGGTTTCACTATGTAGTTCAGGTTGGCCTTGAACTCACCTTGTAGTTCACACTGACTTTGAACTTGCAGCAATCCCCCTGCCTCAGCCTCCTAAGTGTTGGGAATATAGGTGTACACCACCTGTAATGCCCGTCGAGAATCTCATTTGAAGCTCCCTCATTAAACAACTATTTTGGGGTCCTGAGGCAGCAGATACAGAGGGAAGACAGAAATCTCCTTCTCCTCCAAAAGTTTCCCTTCCAAGGGCACAGAAGGGCAAATAATCATAACCAAGTGTGTGCTTCTGAGGTACGCACACAAGACTGCAGAACACAGACGTGCCACGTAACCCACACTAACACAGAGGACAACTGAAGTTCGGCTTGGTAGGAGAAGCCAGATGATTAAACAGGCAGAGCAGAACCGACAGTAATTCTACCTATCTGGAGCACAGGGTTCTCACAGGGGTGTGGTAAGAGAGGAAGCTGGGTGCCAGGCAGGTCAGAGCCAATCAAGATGGACCCAGAGGACTTTGCTGAGGAGTCTAGGCCCATCAAGAAAATCTCTGTGCCTCAGTGCAGAGAACTCCAGATGCAGAAAGGATGGCACTCACTGCATGAAACCGGAAGCTGCTGGCTCAGTACAGCCTCTGAGAATCTGCATGCTTGGGTGGTCAGTAACATCCAGAACTCAAAACAAACTTACAGGAATCAAATTTTTATCCAAGACAATTAAAAAAAAAAATCACAAGTCTTCTTCTGAAGAACCTGCCACTCAGGTCCCTCTTTTCCTGCAGGTAAGTTCTGCTGTAGGTCTGCCTCTTCCAATGTGCCTCTTGGGTTTGGTATACAAAATGGACACGATGCAATCAAAGTAAGGCTAGAAAGATACGAAACAGCTGCAGCATGAGGCAAAAATACTAAGAGGAAGGAAATCTGAGTTTTGGTACTGACTCTCCCAGGAAGTACACAGCTTTGAAAAAGTCCTGTTTCCTCACCTCTGTAATTCGGGGGGGGGGGGATGCATGGGTCAAACAAGGCCTACAGGGTTACACTCAGCCCTAGCATTCCATAATTTTGTTTGAAATATATTCTGAGCATCCTAAAGGTAACACAATATCAATTATAAGATCAATTTTAATTCTAATATTTTCCCTCTACTTTAATATCTCTGGAATCAGGCTGTTTTTGTCACAGTTTAACATGCAACGTTTTTTTCTTTCTTAGTGGTAGCTAAGATTTTTATTTTACAACTAAGGGCATTTTGGTATGCTCAAGTACTGTAAGTTACAGTTGTGCTGGTTTCCCTGTCCCAGCAAGCCACCAAGTTCAGAGAACTCAGAAGAAAAACACAGCTGGAATCTCGCCAGGGACATTCCTCGATCACTTGGGACAGTGCTCTCTTCTAAACTCAGCTTTTAATGTCTTGATTGGTAGTGTCTGTGTGTCCCTGCCCACGCTGTGAGCTTGCTGAGGGCAGCGGTTCAATCTGATTCATTTAATTTCCAAGGTCCCTCAACACCTACCAGGTTTCAGTGGATGAAACTGATAAATGCTGGGCTTGACGAGAAAAACAGAAAAAAAAATCTGCTCCCAAGGAGGCCAGCAAAGGGCCACCACCAGTAGCTTAAGCCACCCGTGGTGAAGAAACTAACTATCCAGAATCCTGAGTCCCCCTCCCTGGGATTGGGACACTGTGATCACCACTCACCAGCACATCTCTGAAGAGTAACTGAGGCCCGGAGTGCACTGTCCAGTCCACCGCGCCACTGTTTGGAATCCTGATGCGAATCACCAGCACCTGGTTCTCCATGGCACAGTAGGGGCCAAGGGCCAGCCACTGCATTACAGGTTAAAGGGGCTCACATCCTGTCCCCTGAGTAGGAGGGGGCTCCAAGAGGTGACAAGAAGGGCAG
This sequence comes from Dolichotis patagonum, assembly GCA_004027295.1. Classification (NCBI taxonomy): domain Eukaryota; kingdom Metazoa; phylum Chordata; class Mammalia; order Rodentia; family Caviidae; genus Dolichotis; species Dolichotis patagonum. The sequence continues at coordinate 63,087 of PVJX010000198.1, read as the reverse complement.
AAGGTGAAACCAGGGGGCGCGAGGGTGAGGGGCGTCCAGGACGGGCCCGCAGGCACAGCCAGGCCCAGGCTCCGCGGGGTTGGATGGAGTCCCCCAGGGAGGGTGCCCTAGGAAGCGGCAGGGGCCAGGAGGAACCGGAGGTCGGGAGGTTGTGGAGTTGGAAAAGAGGGCAAACGGGATGGGGGACGCTCTGCGCAGTCAGTGTGGACACGAGGAAACTGCAGAGCCAGGACCCTACTGGGGGACACACAGCGGCTGGTGTGCCCCTCCGTAGTGCCCGAGGGGAGGGTCCCGAACCTGACGGAACTCAGCCTGCGGCTGATAGGAGGGAAACCCGGGCGGCCGGACCCCGAGAAGGCTGAGGGGGGCCCTGCGCGGAGGGTCAGGGAGCGAGTCCTCTGGCCGCTGGGAACCAGAGGGCGCGGTGCCTGTGGGCTCGGCACCCTACTTGCCCAAGCCGCGCGACCCGGCTACGACTGTGGCGGCGAGAAAAAGAGGAAGGCGGCGGCCGGCGCACTGCTACTCCGGAACCAAAACGCGCCGGCGCCGGAACCCCGGGAGCCGACGTGCGGGACCCGCCTCCCGCGGCGCCATGTTGGAAAAGGGCAGCTCCCGTGCGGACCGCCCAGCGCCGGGCGCGCGCTATCCCTGCGGTGCGGTCGCCAGACCCTTGTCTCCCAGGGAGGTGACGGCACTTTCTCCACGCTTGTTAAAGGTTAAGAGGTGAAAACATCTAACAGGCGAAGGGCGAATCTGATCTAGGGCTAGAGCCTGCCGAAAGTCAATTTAAGGCTTAAAATTGCTCACTGCTTGCCTTCACAGAAGCCTCGAAACCGGACGGCAGCTCCCGTTTATCCCCACTTTGTCAAGCTGTGCTTATTTGTGCCCCAAATCGAAAAGAGCAAGGCAAGAACTGAAAGAATTGGGGGTTACTCCCTGATTCCCAGTCACAGATCCGGAGGATTATCATTTGGCTTTCACATTAGCAGAACGCACATGCATTTTTTTAGTGAGGTCCCCTAGGAGTGCCCTAAAAATATGAAACAGCCTCTGATTCAGAAGCAAGAAACTCAGTAAGGAGTTTAAGTGCTTGAGGGCAGCTGCAGGAATGGCATCATACTCTTATTACATTGTTGAAAAAATCAGGTCTAGACCATATATTTTCAACTAAACTGCTGTTGCTTATGCAATCGATGATGTCAGGACAGTTGCTGTAAACCTCGGTTATTTTTAAATACCTTGTTACTTTAGATCTTAAAATGCATAACCCCGTGGATCTATGGTGCCCATATAGAATTTGCTTACAAATGGCAGCATGTAGCTTCCAGCCTTTTTGTTTTGTAATGAAAAGTGCTCACATCGGTTTTCCTTTTGAGGTTTGAATTTTGCATAAACTCAGTGGGGAATAGTCTGTTTCCTCTCGAACAGATATAGTTGATAAATATGAGAAAACAAAAAGCTAAATGTTGATCATTTTTAGTATAATATCATTTTTCTGCATAATTTTCATACCTAGATTTCATTTTTCTACATAATTTTCATACCTAGATTTATTTATATTTAATTTGAAAGGCCATTGTAGAAGATAAATTATTACCTTTTAGTTATTGTAACTTAATAGCTTAGGTAGAAATTCATTTAGTTAGATCCTCCAGGTATTCTAGGAATTTCCCTGCCAACCTACATTTCACGTCTCTGAAAAATAAACCCATTCACCCAAAGTCCCCATATACTTTGTATTGAAAGTTCATTTCCTATTATTTGAGAAAATAGACCACAAAACCAGAGATTTTCTATGAGCCTATGATTTGTCTAAATGTCTTTTTTATTCAAAGTACCATAGGGAAACCAATTCCATTTGCCAGATTTGCATAAATATTCTGAAGCTTTTCTTACACAAATGGAAAGTTCATAGTTCTTCCCCAATATTTGCAGTCAATATAATCACATTTTAGTTTTTTATAGCCTTCATTGAGTAAAAAAAAAAAAAATCAGTTTTGATTATTTGAACAAGAGTATTCTGGAAATCTCAACTCTTATTGTAAGAAACATCTTAGTCACAGATAATACTAGACAATTCCATAATGATCTTAAGTGATAAAATATCATTTTATCTCTTTACCACTAGAAGCAGCTCTATTATCCAAATTTAAAGTATATTTAATATTCATGAAATTGTATACAGTCTTGAAACTTTTGCACATGGTACACTTTTCTTTTTCAGTAGTGGATATAAGTGAGCTAGTTGCTCAGGCACTGGCTGAGGTACTTTGGAAGTCATACAGCAGACTGTACTAAGAGAATCTTCACTCATATTTTTCCTAGTGGAGAGCTGTTATCGTTTGGACCTGAAATGTCTCCCAAAGGTCACGTGTCCCCAACCTGTGGCATTGCTGGGTGTTGGTAAAAGCATTAAGAGATGAGACGAAGTGGGAAAAAGTTAACTCATTGAGGGCGTGACCTTGAAGGGGATATTGGGATCCTATCCCTTCCTCCCTCTCTTCTTGCTTCCCATTTGCCATCGGGTAAGCAGGTTTCTTCCTCCATGGTGCACTCCCCACCACAACGTTCTGCCTCACACAGGCCCAGAAACAATGCAACCATCAACTGAAACCATGAGAAAAAGTGAACTTTGCCTCCTTGTAAGTTGGTTATTTTGTCTCAATGGTGGAAAGCTAATACCAGGAACTCAGTGATATAATGGAAAATTTCTCTTTTGATAAAATTATATTCTGATGGGAGAAACAGACAAATGAATAAAATATGTGTTCTATAGTGGTAAGTGCCAGGAGAAAAATAACCCCAAACGAGAACATGAAAACAAAGCAGTTGACCAGTGTGGCGACACTAAGAAATATAAAAATTCCCCCATATTGACTCCTCCTGCTGGTATATTTAATGCAAATACACACTTATATAAAGTGCCTAGTTTTGAATTTTTAAAAATTGTGATAAAATGCACATAACATTAAATGTAACATTTTAAAGTATGTAGTTCTACAGTGTTCAGTATGTTCACATTATTGTAAAACCAATCTCCAGAACTTTTCACCCTGCAAAACTGAAACAACTTCCCTCCAGTCTCATGTTTTTCCTGTTCCTAGGAGTTTAATCTGAATACTTCATACAAGTAAAATCACACAATATTTATCTTTTTTGTCTGGCTTATTTTACTTCCAATAGTATCCTCAGTGTTCATCTACACTGTAGCTTAAGTCAGAAGTTACTTCCTTTTCAAGAGTAAAATAAGACCACCAAATGTATATATGGAATTGTATTTCTCCATTCATCCATTGGTAGACATTGGGATTGCTTCCACTTTTGGCTATTTTAAATAATACTACTGTAAACGTATGTGTAAGGATATCCATTCTAGGATTGAAGGTGTAGTGTAGTGGTGGAAGGTGTGCCTAACATTTTCAAAGACCTTGGTTTGATCTCTAGTACCAAAACAAAACAAACAAACCAGACTTTATTTTGTTTTGAATTCTTCTGGATATTGCATTAGTCTGTTTTTCATGACTATAATGAAATACCTGACCCAGGCTAACTTTATAAAGAAGAGGTTTCTTTAACTTACAGTAATTTGGGGAGGTTCAAGGACATTTAGCTGGCATCAGTTTGGCTCTGGTAAGGATCTCATGGCTGACAGTATTAGGTGTGAGAGGAAGAGATTACTACTCAATACAAGAAGCTAGAGTGACTGGGACCACACAGCCATTTCCAGAGATAGCTCCCCAGGAACCTACAGACCTCCTTCTATGTCCTAGCCTCCTAAATGTCCACCATCTGCCAATACTGCTTCCCTTGTCTTCAAGGGACCTAAGTCTTCAACACATGAACATTTGGGAGGAATGCATTTATATCCAAACCAAAGAGGAATGAGCAGACATATTCCTAGAAGTAGAACTGCTATATCATAATTTCTGTTTAATTTCTTGAGGAAATACCATAACATTTTTGACAGTAGTTGTACCATTCATATTCCCGCCACAGTGCCCAAGGGTTCTAGTTTCTCCACATCTTTATCTGCACTTGTTATTTTCTGTTTTCTCTTTCTACAGTAGCCAAATTACTGGGTGTGAGGTGACATTCATTGTGGTTTTGGTTGGTATTTCCCTGCTAACTTCCAACATTCAGCATCTTTTCATATGCTTATTGTTCATTTGTATATGTTTTTTTGGAGAAATACCTTTTCAAGCCTTTTGCTGACTTGTAAATTATTTTTAGTGTTGTTGTTTTCAAATGATTTTATTTAGTGAATAAAATTACACTTTGCCACTGTAAATTCTGAGAGGTCTTCTCTCAATCTTACCTTACTCTCAATCTTACCCTTAACCCAGAATCTGAGTCCTGCTGTCACCATCGCTACTACCTCAGTCCAAACTGTTCTTTCCTTATCTGTTTTCACCCTTGCCTCTCCTATAAATATTCTGTTCTCAATCTCATTATCAGAATGAGATCAGGTCACTTGTTTGGTTAAAACTCTCCAGATGGTTTCCTATTTTATGCAGAATAAAAGCCAGTGTCTTCTCTTTGGCCCACAAAACTGCACATTCTGCCCCATACCCCTTCGGAACTTTGTGTTGTTCTGGTGCTGGGCATTGACCCAGGGCCTCACACATGCATGCCCCTACTACTGAGCTACACTCCTAACCCCTCTTGTGGACTCTTGCACTTCAATCCCTACTATTCTCCATCACTCACACCAGCTTCCTTCTCAGTGTTCTTTGAACACGTCAGGCATCCTACCTTAAGGCCTGGACATTTGTTATTTTCTCTTCTTGGACCACTTTTACCCCTACATATCTGCATGGCTCCTTCCCTCATAGGCCTTGGCTCCAATATCACCTTCTATCTGAGGCCTTCTCTGCAGACCTACCTATACACCCTTATGCACAAGCATGGAGGTGAGAATGATTCCTAATCCCTTTCTCTTGTTACTATTTCTCCTCTCTATTTCAGATACTGTCCCTGGGAAGCTGGAACCTGATGCATGCAGCAAGGAACTGGACCCTCATTTCCTTGGTCCTTGGTTCTTTGTATCCTTGATGACATAATTCAGTCAAGACACCTGGGCCATGCAGAAATATAAGTAGAATTCATTGCAAAGTAGATAGAGAGGCATTCATGTGAGAAGATAGGCCATGAAGGCATCGCCCTGAGTGCAAGTTCAGATACCTTTTTATGTACCCAGAAGTTACTCCTTGGGTTTAGGGAACCAGGATAATCATGCTGCTTATTGACATTTTTACTTAGAAGTTACTTTGGGATTGCAAAATATCTTTCTGCTCAGTGTTTCCTCAGGGACTTTCCCCATGTAGGAAGGAAATTGAAGAAAGATAAGTTCTTAATTGAAACCAGGTCCAGCCCAAGGCAGAAGGGCCTTCAAAGAGCATTTCTTTTCCTTATATCACTGGGCTGTAGGCTATGGCAGCCAGGAACACCGTATTCCGGTTCTGGAGTTGAGTTACCAGGTGCCCAGGTATCTGAAGGACTGTGTACAATTGGAACCTTGAAATGTCATTGCATCTCGTGGAATCACCTTGCATCTGAGACCTAACACATGATCATAGATGCACTACACATTGAAGTCTTTCTTTGGCTAGTGGCAATACATGCTATTTGGGGTCCTCCTTTGTTCTTTGGGCCTGCTAATGTCGAACTATCTGCCTAATAATACCCTGTTTACTCATTTCTTTGTCTTTTTGCCAGACTATAACTTCACAAAACAGGGGAATTGTGTGTCTCTTCACTTCCATAACCCTACTTCCTGAGAGAATAACTGGTACATAGTGGATATTTTAATATTTGTTGAATATTAATGAATATTTAAGTAAAGTGGATTAAATGATAGGAACTCAACTGGCATGTGCTTTTGCTGCCTGCCTTGGACATCACTTGCTCCTTTTCCGGTCAACACCACTGCTGCCACCACACCAAGACTGACAGCACATTGATAGCTGTGTCTCCTACCGTACGATCAAGCAATTTGCTTGTCTCTTTCAGTGTAGGCCCTTACATGTAACATGCCAGTGTGTACTGATTAATTTAGAAGACCATGGAGAGAAGAGAAGGTGGAAAGAGCAAAGGAGTGGCTTTGCTGTGGAAAAGCCTAACAGACCCCATCCTAGCTTAGTAATCAAGTTTGACATCATTGGCGGGAAGTCATGCTGACATCCAGGATGCACTGAAGTGATATGAAAAGATCTTCTTCCCCAAACCCGTGTCCCCAACCTAATCATGGGAACAGCATCAGACAAACCCAAGTGGAAGAACATTCTACAAAACACCTGAAAAGTAGAGTGGACCCTTGACTTAGAGCTCAGTTCCTGAGGACTGGTTGTAACTCAGGTTGACAGTTGAAGGCTCAGGCTCCTCTACACAACCTTCAATGTCTCTCTCTTGTGTACAGGCAGATCTCAGTGTCCGTAGAGAGACACTGGCCCAGGATTTCTCAATGAACCCTGTAGAAGACCAAATGGATGGCTGTTCCTAAATACAGAGCAATTACCGCCACTTTAGCTACACCTGGCCCTATCTCCATGTACCATAGGTACCGAGCTGGCCAAGCTATTTCCTTTTCCCTTCAATTGACTCTAAGCAAGGTAAATAGAGCTAGCTGAGGTGTTGATGTGTAATCTTTGAAACCAAGCGACAGCCCTGTTTCATTGCCTATGGCTCTCTCTAAATAGTTGAGCCCAGCCGGATGCAGAGCCAACAGGATTTGAGCCTCAGCATAAGAAGCTATGACTTCCCAGGGCAGAAAAGGTTTGCACCTCAGAACTGAAGCACCAGCCCCCTAAATGTTAAATGCTGCCTCAATTGTGTTATGCAGATTGGTCTTTCTGCAGATCCTTCTCTCTGCATATTGCAGAGGTGCTTTCTGGCTACCCAGCTAGCTCAGCTCACATTATTCACATAATTCCTGCTGTCACTCATCCTTGAGCCACTCCCTTCTTCACGAATTAACAAATTCTGGGTCAGGCCCCGGGTCGAGGCCCTTGCTCCGTGAACCCTCATCTGGACCAGCCTCAGGACCCCTTGGCTGCCCATAACTGTAAGTATGCCTTAGTGTCTTTATTCTCGCCAAGGGTCGCACTGAAGGTGGTAGATTGGAATTAATTCCCCAGGATTCTAATAACATTTCCATAGGATTATAAATCTAAACTTCCTGGACCACGACAAGGATGGGAAAAGGACCTCAATAGAACCCCCACAGGAAAACGTGTTGTACTGTTCCTCCCAGAACTCTCAGGGTTAAATCTGTATCTGAGACCATCTGGAAGCACAAGGGACTGGCATTCAGGTCATAGCTCAAAACTTTGGTTGCAAGTTGAAACTAGAATTTTGGTCACAACCCAAGTTGTTCTTATGTTAGGCTGGTCGTATCTAGAGTGTCCACTGCATTCCTCAAAACTGTCAAGGTCACAAGAAAGCAAGGAAGGTCTGAGAAACTGTCACAGACCAGAGCAGACTGAAAAGGAGACATGATGATGAAGTGGAATGTGGAATCCTAGATGGGATCACAAAAAAGAAAAAGGAGATCAATGAAAAACTGGTGAAATTGGAACAACATCTGGAGTTGAGTTAATAATAATGCACCAGTGTTGATTTTTTTTTGTTCTGTTTTGACATATCTACAATGGTTATTAAGGTGCTAGCAGGGGAGGAATTTAGACGAGGTACACTAGAATGCTTTGTACTATCTTTGAACCTTTTTGAAACTTTGAAGTAATTTCAAAATAAAAAATGTTAAAGTTAAGTGGAATTTCTGCACACCAGAGTTTAAATTTAAAGAACTAAAACTATTTTAATTTTTAAAATATTTGAACAATTTTAATTTAAAAATATTTATATTTTTATAATATATATTTATATAATATTTTTATAATAACAAAATAATAAGCATTTTCTTCATGGTCCTTTACTATTTATTTTTTTAAAGAAAACTATGAAGAGACATGGACAAAACTGACAAGCTCCCAGGAGTCTGATGGGTGAATCTGTTTCTTCTGTTTTGACAGAAATGAAAACAAAAACAAAAAACAGGAAATTATCCAAGCACTAGTGTAGCGGCAGGAGTGACAATTCAACAGATACTCATGCAACATTTCTATGTGCCAGGCTCTGTGGGCTTTAGACACTCTGAAATGACTTTGTGCATTAATTTAAAATACCACTAGATTTAATCTCTACAGAATACATTTTCTTTCAGGCAGAGTAGGCTGATGTACTCTACATCTTCTCCTTGTATGCCACGTCTGTAGTGTTTACTAATAGTAACAACACATAAATCACATTTGAGTGTCTCTTTACAGCTTGAAAGCACTTCAACAGCCATCGTGTGACAAAGTTGTCCCGTGCATTGCAGAACAAGTGTAAGGTAGTGGCCAAGAGTCTGGACGCTGTAGACAGATTGTGGGCATTGGCTATCACCTTGTGTGACCTTGAGCAAGATGCCTTGGTTTCCACAGCTGAAAAATGAGCCTTAAAATGTTGTCCAAATCATAGGGTTGTTAGAAAAGGGTTGAGTGAGTATGTATAAAAGTCCTTAGAGATCTTGGCGCAAGCAAATGCTTCGTTTTTGATAAACTTACTGCATGTATCAATATGCTAAAGTTTAGAAATACGAACTTTTTCTCTTTTTTTCAACCAGTAGTGGTGGAGCAAGAATTTACACTATATTTTTCTGTTCCAAAGAGAGTTCATGGTGTTACACACATAGTGGGAAAACTAGTATGTCTGGGAATTAGACATGCAACAATGATAAAATTTAGAGTTAAAAGGAAATTTTAAAAATTACTGATTTAATCTGTTGCCTTAACTCAAGAATTCTCCCTGATATTCCTAAGGAATTGTTAAGGAGCCTGTGAGCACAGAGGACTCTATCGCATGTGGTGACCCTTCAGTGTTCTGACATGATTGAAACATTGTTCTTAGCTCTTCGTTGCTAACACATTTTTCCAGTTCTGCTTAAAAAGAATTAAGTCTAATGGCCCTAGTACTTTATGTGTAAGGTTGCACTTCCTCCACTTTTGCATATCACTTAAATTTGCCTTAAAAATAATAATTCCTGACCAGGCATAGTGGAGCATGTCTGTAATCCCAGGTGTTTGGGAGGCTGAGGCAGAAGGGTTGTAAATTCAATGCTAAGTTGCCCAGACTGACCTTGAATTTCTGATTCTCCTTCCTCAGCCTCCCAAATGCTGGGATTATGGGCTAAGATGGCACCTTTGAAAATGCCTTGAAATGCTACTGCAATGAGACGCCAATCTTGTATTTTTTCAGAATACACAGTTAATTCACTACATCTGAGATAATATGTCAATACTTACTGTTGTTCTTATAAAAAAGTCATATGATTTTCAATTAAAGTGCCCTTTTCTTAAAGCTATTAAAGACAAAAGCAAATTTTCTTTTTAATTTTGAATCACATATTCATTTGAAATGGAGCATTTGTTATATGACAAGTGTTGGAAACAAAAACTGGTAACACATGGTTCTCATCTGGCTGTGAACAGCAGTTTTTCAGTCTGGCTTGACTTGTCCCTATATGTAGAATCAGAAGTGCTAGATTTTGTTGGCAAGTAAAGACATTAAAATTTGCCTCCAATGTTGTCATTGTAAAGGATGATTGCATGAGTAACCTTGGATTTTCAAAGGTGATCTAAAAGTAAGTGACACAATTTAATTTTTTTCTTTTTTATGGTAGAAGTTGGATCCAGAGGCTAGCACTCTACCACCTAGCTACACACCCAGCCTTAATTTTACTCAAAATTTCAAATTCTTTATTCTTTTATTTTATAAATTTGAAGATTTGAAAGCATAAAAAAGTATAATTTTATTTTTCCCCTTAATAAAAACCATTGTACAGTGTGTAAAAAAAAGTTTCAAGATAGTCTCTTATGCTTATGAATTATTTTCATCCAGTTCTTAAATATCTACATTTTGAAGGAAAAATATTCATTTTCATTAAATGGAGTTTAATGTTTATGTCTATTTGCTGGAGTATTAATTTTTCTTTTGTATGTTTTTATTCTTTTAGGGTTTGACTAGACATCTTTTTAGGTCTGATTTTAAATTATGTACTAGTATAAAAATAGAGTAAGATGAATCGCTTTGTGGCTAATAAATTCAACATTCTGCTTACAGACAGATGGTTATAAAATTACTGATATATTCTAGCAGAAGCAGTAAAGGTTATGTCAAGTAACTACTAAAAAAAATCATACTACGCGGTGTTAATGATGTTACCTTAACATACCAGCTTCAGGGGCTGCATAATTGTTTTTGCCAACCCATAAATTTTTGAGTAACAACAAAATTATTGTGATTTTTCTTACTAAATAATTCATACATTACAAAGCATGTATATAACAAGGTCCATGAATCACTAAAGCATATAATGATCATATATCTAATGACATATCTCTTTTCATAAGATGAATTCAAACAGATTTATGTATTTAGGTTAACTAAAAAATACTGAGTTTATAAGGTTCATAATTCTATGAACAGTAACAACAAAAAACTGCAAACCTTTAAGACGTACAATTTCTATGATTCACTTTTAAAAATGGAAAGCTTTTGTTTATCAAAATCCTAATGTTTAAACTACTTTTCATGAAGTTTTACAGCTTTTAAATTGATACTATAAATATCACTAGAGATAAATTAATAATATAATGGAATAGTACAATGTTCATAAACTGTATTTAAAATGATATAAGTGCAACTAAAATAGCTATAACCAATACTATATAAAACCTCCTACTAGTAGTAACTGATATTCTTTATCCAGCAACTAGAATCTAAGAAAGGATTTTTCATTTACTAGCACTTTAGATGTTTTACTTTCGTATCATTTTAAATCATCTCAAACCAAACACATCATTTTCTTAATGCTACTAGAAATGATACCAAATGAGATTTTATCTATTTAATTAAAATTAGGTTTTATAACTAAAATTTTTAAATTTCTAAGACTGCAACATAACAAAATAATGTTAAATTAATGTTTTAACTATGTTAATGTGTACTGGTTTCTAAACTTGGTTTATTTTTAAAACTTTTGGTACTGGGGACAAAACCCAGGACCTCATGTATGCTAGGCAAGTGCTTTACCACTAAGCTATATGCCCAGCCCCTAACCTCTAATTATTGGTTGTGGGACTCATGAGATTAGATCTATTTTATCATACTTGACTCCTTTACTAATTTTTAAAAATAATTATGGTGGTAGTGGGAGTTGAACCCAGGATCTCATGTGTTAGGAAAACACTTAACCACTAAACTACGTTCCTAGCTCTTCATTTTGAGTCACAATCTTGCTAAATTGCCTAGGCTGGCTTTGAACTTATGATTGTCTTGCCTCAGCCTCTTGAGTAGCTGGGATTATGGACATGTGCCATTGTGCCCAGGTTAACATTTAATCGTGGTGAAATATACACATGTATCATCTTAACTACTTTTAAGTATACAGTTCAGTAGTATTAAGTACATTCACTTTATTACACAACCCTCAACACCATCCATCTACAGAATGTTTTTCATCTTTTAAAAATAAAATTATACCAATTAAACACTGTGCATTCCCTTTCCTCCCATATTTAAAAAACTTTAGGGGCCTGTAGTTCATATGCTATATGGTTCTTTCATTTAAAGTGTACAATTCAATGGCTTGAGAATAGTCACAGAATTTTTGCTATCACCACAATCAATTTTAAAACAGTTTCACCATCCCTAAAAGAAATGTGTTACCCAACAGCTGTCAGTCCCCTCTTTCTCCCCACCTCCCAGCTCTTGGCAACCACTCACTTACTTCTGTCTCTATAATTTGTCTATTCTTGACATTTCATATACTGTGACTGTAATCATACATTACATGGTCTTTTATTGGCTTCAATGTTTTTAAATTTTGTATCAACACTCTACCATGTGTCAGTACATCAGCCCTTTTATTTTGACTGATTAATATTCTATGGTGTGACTGTAACATCTTATCTGTTCATAAATATTTGGGTCATTTCCACTTTTTTGCTAGTATAATACTTGTATCAATATTCATATTCAAGCTTTTGTATGGCCATGGTTTCACTTTTCTAGGGTATGTAGGTAGGAGTAGACATGGTAGTTGGTATACCTCCTTGTTTAATTTTGTGAGGAAATGCTAAACTTTCCCAAAGGAACTGCATGCATTTTACCTTTCCACTAGCAATGTATGAAGGTTCTAATTTCTCTACATCCTTATGCACACTTACCTTTTTGGTCGTAGTCATCCTAGTGAAAATGATGTGGTATCTCACTGTAAGTTTCACTTTTCTTTTTCATAATGATGAATGGTTAAGTATTTGTATGTCTTCTTGGAGAAACAGGGTTTTTTTTGTTTTGTTTTTTGTTTTTGGTACCGGGGATCAAACTCACGACCTCGCGCTTGCCAGGCAGGCGCTTAAGCCACTGAGCTAAATCCCCGGCCCCGTGAGAAACAGTTTTTCAAAGTCAGTTTCAATTGGGTTGTTGAGTTGGTTTTTATTTTTATTTTTTAAAATCGGTACCAGGGATCAAACTCACGACTGCGCGCTTGCAAGGCAGGCTCTTATGCCACTGAGCTAAATCCTTAACTTTGTATATACTAGATACACTTCCCTTGCCAGATACATGATTTGTGAACTTTTTCTCCCATTCTGCAGGTTACCTTTTTCATAACCTTGATCATATTCTTCAAAGTATAGAAACTTTTTAGTGTTCAACTTACCTATATATTTTTATTTGGACTTTACTTCTAGCATTTGCCAAAATAGGAGACTGTTGTAGGCTTTATGTGGAATCATTTATTTACTAAGAGACTAACGAAATATTTGGAAAAAAAAGCAAAAATGCCCTAGGTTTACTTTATTCCAGTTGTATTAGTTCTCTCATTAGCAGGACAGAACTCTGGGTAGTTGGATGGTCAAATATGTTTTGAGGAAACTACGATATTTTACCTATGTCTTTATTAAAAGAAAAAAATCAACATCTAAGTTCCATTTTATGTAAGGAAAATAATCTATAGACTGTGGTCACTACTGATAACACTTCTGATTGTCAGAGCACTTGTGAAACATTTTTGGAGCACACATAATAGTAAGTGAAATATAGTAATTAAGATTTGTGTTCTTTTGATTGTGCAGCTTAAGTAATTTTTCATTATTAACATAAGATTTAATAAATGTAAGTAGTTAAAGATTTTGACTTGGCACTAGTCATTAGCATGTAATTGAACTAGTAAAAAGATCAGTTAAAGCTGTGTTGATTACCACCTTATCTTTGAGAGGCAATTAAAGACCTCAATCATTGCAACAAGATTTGATTGTGCAGCCTTTATTGGACATTGATCTTTCAACAAAGTGCAGTAACATTTTCCATTAATTTACAGTAACATAGTTTAACTCTGATACCCTAGACTGTTGACCCAGGTGAGATGTAATGCTAAGTATTTGTTTAGGTTAAGATGCTCCCAAACATCATTGCTCTCTCAATACCAAGTGCTGAAAAAAGGGGGACACCTGATCTACTAGCTTTAGGGTAAGGTTTCCGTTATCTGCATTTGCTTTTAAGTGAAGTGAAATCAAGATCCTTACCTTGTATGCCGTGCCACTCATTCAGACATCTTTCATTCCTGAGTAGATGGAAAAAATATTTCATGAAAAAATAGATGTTCTGTGCTTACAGTTTTGGGTGAACATAAATGGAAATAACATGAAATAAAATGTACTTAAAATAGATATGGCTTTTAATAATTAAAAATGCTTTTTTTAACTGAAGTAAACAGTAAAACATTAATGGTTAAATATGCGGAATAAAAGAAATTTTTAACTATCTGTACAATTTGGTATGTTAAGATACCGACACCGAAAACCTGGGGCTTTCCATAAGGGCAGCCACTTTCATACTCCCAGTTGTTACTGTGTCTTCAGGGTGGTTTACTACCTACAGAGACTAGGAATTTTCTACCAATATTTGATAATTGATTTGAATAACAAGAAATGTAATGTTTTGTACTAAAAACACATTTTCATCAAAAAAAGTTTTGTCTGGATTATTTCAAAGTCGAAGAGCCCATTAGAGTATAGGCAGCAAATGTGAATTAGTAGTTTTATTATCCAAGAAATTCCTGCTATCCAGAAGGGAGGGCTCACTCAGGTCCTTCCTTGCCACCTTAGGTCACTAAGCGATGGCACAGATGCATACAAAAACTGCCTTCAGTTTGTCTCCCTCTTGCCTCATTTCTGACATTCTTTTATTGATAAAGTCCTTTATAAATATAAACACAAGGAACACAGAATGTGGATTTCAAACACAGATCTTTTAATAAAATAAAACACTTGTGCTTACAATCATAATCATGATGCATTTTAAGGTAGAAAGGTGCCTTATTTTGTTCTCAGGTTATAAGTGGAAAAACCAAGACACAAAAGGAGTAATTAGCCACAGGTCAAAAAGCCAGCACTGAGACTTAAAATAGACTCAACCTCCTGGATCTCAGCATTCAGACTTTTCCTCTTCTAGCGCTCAGAGCTTCTATGTACATGCAACTTTAAAGAAGCAGTTTAAACCCTTACTGTTCAATGGGAGGCAATTTTCATACTAAAAGGTTCACTACAAGACTCAATAAATCCAATAAATGATATTTCAATTTTTGAACTATGCCCTCAACCATCATTCAGTTCATCCTTCACCATGATCAACTCCGTAAGAGCAAGAGGTCTATTGATTTTCATGTAATACAAGAAAATATTACATTTGCTTAATTGTTACACAGTGAGCACATCAGACAAGAAATCAAGGCTCTATTTAATGCTGCAAGCAGCAAAGAATTACAGGGATCAATACGGTAGTTTGTCAAAGATGTTCTCCAAGGAGACTTACCTATCACCATACGGACAAGAAGTCACAGTGACTATAGCTATTGAAAAACAGGTAAGCAGAGTCAGCAGTACAAATTATCAGAAATCAAACAGGCCAGTGTGAAAAGAGGTACAACTCTACTGAAAAGCTGCGTTTATAGTCTGGTAATTAAAAACCATTTTATCAGCCTTGTGTTGAGCCAAACCTTTACAGCAAGTATTGACAAGATCAGAAGCAATGAATGAGCAGTATTTGACTTAAAACTTATGAGCTATAGTTATTTAACTTTGTCCATTACAGAGGAAATCATTTCGAGCTTTCCTTGCAAAATGCTAACAGTCAGTTTTATTATTAATGAAGCTTAATGTAATACTATCTCCTTTGTATAAGCCATCAATTTAACTGGTGTCAAGTATATACTTCTGGACTAAATATATTGGCATAAATACTTCTTTGATTAAAGTGTTATTCAGAATTGCGTTTAGACAAGCGAGTACTACATATATTTGAAGAACAGTTCATTCTATGTAGTGCATTTTAAATGACTACTTTTGTGAAAGCCAGTTCACATTAGTTCATTATTTTAGGGCTTTCACCTCAGTGGCTTCTGCTTTCTCTACTGACTTGCCAGGAGTAAGCATCCAGTGTTGGTTATATTCCATTTTATAAAATGTTTTCCTACAAAAATGTGTAAAGGCAGCAGAGTATCAGGAACACATTAACATAAAATGATATATAATGTATGTTTGTAATTATAGAAGAGATCATAAATCTTAAACACCCATTGGTTTAGAAATTAAATAGTTCTACTTAGTTCTCCCTAAATTACTCTAAATTTCTGAAATTTACCATTTGCCTGGGTATTTTGTGACTATCCCCAAGGATAAATTTTTAAAATGACTTTGCTTTCAAAAATGCAATTAACTTAATAAAATTCTAATACAAAAGTGCCATCAAGTCTTTAAAATTTCAGCCCACTCCCCATTGCCAATAAGGCTATGGATATGTACAATTTCAGTTAATTGCTTTTATAAACAGTTGCCAAATTTGTTCTTCTGGGTCTTTCTAGAACTTAATTGTTCTTGTAGCTTTATTGGCATGCTATTTTAACTTTTAGTAAGTCTTAATTTCATTCAGCTTGTTGCACTTATATTAACTAGAGTTGTTATTACATTTAAAAATACTACGGCATTAGCTTCTCCAAGCAACAAGAAGTGTCTGCATTTTATCCCAACCCCTCTCCTACAGATAAATGGCACAGGAGAGTTAAAACATTTCCATGCAAAATCCTGGCAGCTGAATGATTTAAATTTTGCATTGCAATTAGAGTCTTATCAATTTTTGGATTTTCCAAGTTTATTTTTTCCACCATATATCCTAATATTCTTTACTTTTCCCCAAACATTATATAAAAATATTTCTCTATTTTCTGTGGGCCTTCTATTTTTCCTTTATCAATTTAAACTGCTAGCCCCTAACTATAGAATCTATACACATAATAATCATTTTTATCTGTAGTTTAACCTCATCGTAGGGAAACAGTGGTGTGAAGCTTCAAGTGTTTCTAGTTCCCATTAGTAAAACAGAGTAATGCACTATATAATAACGTCTGAAAAGCCTTGCCTCTTGAGGGCAATGATTCATCTTAAAGAAGTAGACACTAGAGAAAGAAAAAAAGAGTTTGCAAAAGTTTTATTATAAAGGATCAAAAATAAATATTGCACATACACATGAGAGACAATCCACTGATAGTGTATTTGTATTCTCTAGTGGATACTTTCAATACATGGCACCTTCATCTTCTTTATTTAGAAAATAAATTGTTATTGGTCCATAACTGGTATGCACAGTCTCTGTGACTCTGGCAAATAACCAGGAGCCAAGTCCATATAATAAAGTTGGAATACCTAGAAAACAAATGGATATGTTGTTTGTGAACATCAATACTTATTAATCATGTGCCCATGTATTTGTCATGCTCCTAATCACGTAACAATCTTCTACAATGTTAACAAGTTATAACAATATAAAAATACAATACTGACAATGATTATTTAAGAACAATTATCATACGTGGGCCTGGAAATTTTTTAAAACTATATAGATAAGACTGACACAAATATTAATTCAAAGCACTTTCCAGATTCATTTTCTTGAAGTAATTATGAAGTAATTCTTTTCATAGATAAGCAAATGGAAAAGACTATTCATTAATTTATTTGTAAACACTCCTGATTATTAGGCTTAAACTAGAATTACTAGGTCAACTTTATTGTTCTTTAATTTAGATAGTAACACAGATGGATAAAGTAATTTCTGTACAATTCCAAAAGAAACTAGGTCAAATAGCCATCTTCAAAACCTAAAAAAAACACCTTATTCTAAGAAACATTTCAGTGTAACAAGCATAAGGAAGTAATGTATTCTCTTTCTGATACTAACGTATCTGTGTTTTTATAACTGAACTGAAAACTACCTTGTTTCAACTTATGTGGAATAAGTATTAGTAGATTCTAACATATGGTTTTGATAAGATTTTGCTTCCTTATTTGATATTCATTGCCACTTGTCATACATAAAACCAAACACAATACCATCAAGAGATACGGATTAAGCACTCATATGCATATAATTGTATGTTGGACACAAAACAAACTTTCCTAATTCCCTTTTTGAGGCACTTATTTAAAATCAATGATGATTAACATATGAAAACATGCATAAAACCACAGATGAGTTAATAAGAAATAATGTACACTCTACATAAGTATCAATTTTATTGCTCCCATGTGGGAAAGGGCAGAGACAATTTTAAAGGACAGGTGCACATCTGGAAAATCACTTTCTTTCTAGTGCAGGGGAAATCAATACATGTTCAGGACTGGTCCTGTTGCTAAGTTTGTCTATAAGAATGTATTCACTGTGTCAAGACCTTTTTGAGCGTGTTCAGTGTGTTGGACTACTGTGTGCTTACTACCCCTGAAGCCATTGTGATGCCACAGATTAACCCGAAGAAGCATCACTAGCTGGCAACAAGGAGGAGGAGGGGAAAGACTCCCATTCAGGCTGGCACTTCTATTTTTAAGAACATACTGGGTCACAATTTATTATCTCCGGCTTTCCTAGAACTCCTGTAAACCCTTTATAGTATTCTGCCTTCTTTGCTTTGAAATGTTCAAAAGAATCTCTAAATACCTCAGGAGATGCCACACACCAAAAAAAAAAAAAAAAAAAAAAAAAAAAAAAAAAAAAAAAAAAAAAAAAAAAAAAAAAAAAAAAAAAATCCACAAAAACTGGGGTAAGAAAGCTACTTATAAATCATTTATTCAAAAAATTAAGAGGCATGGGGGTGAGGGGAGGTAGTGAACAAGAGAAGAACATAAACAAGATAGGTAAGAGTGAGGAAGGAGTATAGGGAGCAGTTGAAATAAAAAATAAATTTAAAATTCAGTGTCACAGATCCAAAAAGTGAAAATCAATGGGATCAAGAAGAGAAAAATAGGCTCTAGAAGCAATTATTAATTTTCTAAATATACTGAGAGTAAAATATATCAAATGTCCCTTTGAAACCAAAAGCAAGTATACAAATTTAAGGAATGGCTGGTGACAATGAGAATTTTGTTTTATAATATTTATCACAGCTTTCAATTAAAACATTGCTACTTTAAGAAATTTATACTTGTGAAAAATCACAAAAATAGCTAATATTTTTCAGCTAAAATGGTAGACTAAGGATTATTAGTTTAATAATAACTATGAAACCTTTTATTAAGAAACAAGTAAAAATCATTTTCAGTAATGCTGCTTGACAGGAAATAGAGTTTTGATATGGGAGTCAGAAATTCAATTTTTTCCCTGTCACACATTTATGCAATGTGGTCAGACTAACACCACCAAGTAGGAAGATTTGCCAACTCTATAATTTATATATAAAAATATTCTTTATATGTAGGACGTACGCTTTAAAGACTTTAAGATTCTGTGAAAATTAAAAATTTCTCAGACTATCTGAAACATAATAGCAAAATGAACTTGAAAATAAGTTCTTTGTGTAATAATTCATTTTGAGCCAGCTGAACAGTAGGTAAACCACTGTCAAATTAAGCACTTAAAAAAAATTAGAACTTCATAGTAAGTCTCCGATTACTCATTCATTCCAATGGTAAGTTGCTTTTCTTAAATCTTAATCTATTTCCCAGCAGGATATTCAGACTGATAAACCATCAGTAAAATGTCAGTTCCCATTGAAGGGAAAGCAAAGGAGAAAAGGAACAAATGGGTAAACAGAAATCTTTGTTATTTACAAAATGGAAAAACGAATTACTCTGATAATTACTAATTTGAAAGGGAAGAGAAATAAAATTCTTACTCTTACTAATAGAGCATTAAGAGATCTCGATGACCTAGAGGAGCAATCTATATCACAGAATACAAAAGGGTGCTGTTATCAAATTCACATTCCCTTCCACCAGGAAAAAATAAAAAATAAACCTTACCAAATTAGTGATACACTAGCCTTTTAAAAGTCCAGGAAAAAAATCCTTTTATCAGTGTAAGACAATTTGTATTAAAGCATGCACAAGCAAAAAGTTTTCCATTTGCTTAACTTAAAATTCTTTTTTCCACTTTAGTAAGATTTTTAGAATTTCCAAAAACACCATACAGACCATTACTCAAGTCTGCCACATAAAAAATGACAGGGATGGAATTCTTTCTTTTCTCAAAACGTCTTCTCTATGTGGGAAATGTTTTTGGTATACTACTTTTTTGGGGGTGTTTTAACATCTATACTGAAGAGAAATCTCTAATCATTAAACTGACCTTAAAACATCAAGTTCTAAATTGTAACTTTCTTTTGAAAAGGTCTATCAGCGTATATAGTTTACCTACAACCCCCTCATTACACTTTTCCTCCTAACCTATTACTCTGCATTTGGGAAAGAATGATTTCTTCTGATTCTGAAAATGCTAACATAAATTTTCTTCTGCAATTCAGTCATCACTTCAGTCTTTCCAAATTATTTTGAGTTTTTGAAATCACCTTTCAACTCCATAGAAACCTCAAAATTAGTGGCCTTTGTGTATCAGTCAAATAATAAGGCCTATTTTAAAAGGATTCAATCGCTAAATCTTCTCTTTATTGGATTGAGTGCAGGACAGTCTCAGTAGTAACCAGGGCTCAAAAACTCCTAAGTGACATATGTGAGTTATTATAAGCAAAAATACATATGCCATCTTTAATGGGTTATCAGATCATACAATACTAGTATAGCTGCACATGGTTTAGTTTTAATTCTGGCTTTAAAACACTGGTTGGATAATATGGTTCAGTTTCCAACTCTAGATTGTGAATTACTGAAGTCTAGACTTTCTATAAGCTATTAATAGGTTCAAAACATCTTGGAGGCCTTATTCTCTGACCTATAAAAAACGTCATGTCCCTGCTCCTGTCTCTTCAATCATGACACCAAAAGAAAATAAACATCCAGAGAGTACTCTTGAAAATTAGTATATTTCCAGGAAAAATATACATGTTAAAGAGGGAGATAATTTTGAAATACTTCATAGGCCTAGCACTCAAGGAAGCTAGTATGTCAGGTGGAAAACCTGTAGTACTTTTTTTTTTTTTTTTTTTGTAGTACTTTTAATAAAACAAACTTGTTGGGATTTCATGTAAAGAAAACAAACAAATTCAAAAAGTAGTTTCTGGTTCTTTTGGTCAGGTCAAAGAACCCATACTGCGATGTTCCTGGGGGTGAATCTTGCACTATACCCTAAGCCACTTCTTTATTTTGGAGCCACTTTCGCGCGCATGGGGACGTTTCCTGACATCCTCCCTACTGCTGCGGGTGGTGTGGGGTGGGAGGGGTAGGGTGAGTGGTGGTGAGGGGGGTGTCTTGCCTTGGGACACAGCAGGAAGGAGGGTGGCCTGTCCTTTCCTCTGGGGTGATGGATGAGGGAGGTCTGGGGGCAAGTCCACTTTGGGGTGGAAGTAAGGGGAGATCAGCAGCTGGAAACTACTCCTTGGGAGAGACAATGGACCCAAGCCGCCGGCCAGTCCAGGGTGGGCCCGGGCAGCGTCGCGGACCCCACGGAGTATTCCAGGGTCCCCGTGCCCCGGCCCTGGTCTGGATGAACCCCAGGCCTGAGCGCGATCGTTTGTCAGTGCTTGTGGACAGTGGGGCGCCCTCGGCGGGACGCGTGTCGCTGGGTCGGGCCAGCGGCCGCCCCACTCACCGAAGTTGACGACCTTGAGCGCCGTGAAGAAGCGGTTCTGCGCGGCCAGGTCCTGCCAGGGCGCTCTAGAGCAGTGGTACTTGATGAAGGGGAAGCAGCCGGTGCGCAGGATGTGGTAGTTGGCGCTTTGCACCTGCCAGTTGAAGTGCGACAGGCCGAACTGGTCGTTGCGGACTGCGCGGTAGGGCACGCAGAAGGAGGTCCAGTGAGGCAAGCGCCGCTGCTCCAGGTGCCGCGTCAGCACCTCCGAGGCGCGGGGCTTTGCGCAAGAGGCGGTGCCTGAGGGCCAGGGACCCCACAGCAGCAGGCGCAGCACCGCCTCGTGGGCCCTCCGCAAGGCCTCCATGGCTTGGCGCTCTGAGAAGAGCAGCACAGTGCCCGCGGCCGCCGCAGGGACGCGCGCCGCGAAGAGGCGGGACCTCCGCAGCGCGCGTGCGCGTGCCCTATCCATACCCCGCGGCGAGCGTCCCGGACCGCCCAGCGGGCGGCGCGCAAGTGCAAGGGAGACCCGGGGGCGCGGCGGCGCGTGCGCACTGAAGACCTCGTGGCGTGGTGCTGGGTTAGGAGGAAAAGCAGCGACGCGCGCCAGGCGTGAGGGACGCCTTCTAAAACTGAAGGTAATTTTTAATAACTTGGGGCTGGGGAAGGGATTCATGGAGGTTTTTGTTTTTTGTTTTGTTTTGTTTTAAAATCACTTTGGGTATGGGAAAACTAGGGAGTAAAACAAATAGCATAAGTCTTCCATCCTGGGCTCCGCTGAACTCCTTAGTTGAAGTTGGTGCAAGACCTCAGATTTGTATTGGCTGATGGGCATCAGAGAGCACTTTTTTTTTTTTTTTTTTTTTTTTGTATTGGGAGCTTGAACCCAGGGTTCTTTGGCCCAGTTCTTTTTGACAAAACAAAACAAAAATTTAGGTAGGATCTTGCCAAGTCTCCAAATTGCCCAGGCTGGGTCCCTTCCTTCCTCAGCCTGCTAGAGTGCTGGTTTTATTTGTGTTTGTGTCTTTTTTGTCCTGTTCACTGTCTAGAAATAAGACCTAGGTATTTCAAGATAAAGTTTGTTTTTAAATAGTACCCCACTGTATTGCACAATACAGTATAGATGTCTGGAGTTATCTACCTGCTAAGCACCAGAACAGAAGCTTTGTAGCTACCAACCTTTATAGTTCTTAGTCACCTGTTATCAGTCTGTTGCTTTAGGAGAGCCTTTTTTCAGACTTTACACGTGTTGAGGTATTAACTTCCATAACACCTGCTCTCAGAAGAAACTTATTTGTCCTAAACTTGGGTCGTGTATAAATAAGGTGTGTGGATGAGCTAGGAATGGTAGCCCGCACCAGCAATCCCAACACTAGAGGATGGCTGTGAGCTCTGGGCCAGCCTGGGCTGCATGAGTTCAAGGCCAACTTGAACTATTCTTGAAATCCTGTTTCAAACAAACAGACAAATGAAATGAAATGTCTGGAAAGGATGTTAAGTAAATGAGGTAGTTATATATGAACATCATATAGCAGTTAACTGTTATTGCTGAAAACTGAAGGAGAATGTAGGATAATGTGGCTAGTTTTTATATTCTCTGATTTTATTGATTAATCAAACAGTGATGGAGCGCCCACTAACATTTGCCAAATCTTGAGGGGATTTTTATTCATGCAAATAATTTGAACTGTACCTCTTAGAATTCCCTATTAGATAAAAGTTTTTAAAAAAATTCTAAGTAGAAGCATAATGTGTTTATCACAGGATTAGCTGAAAGGAGACAAAGTGCTGCAGTACTGTGCTTTTCAGGTGAAATTTTAAAGAGCATTGAACTGGGTGTGGTAGCACATGCCTGCAGTGCCAGCACTTGGGAGACTGAGGCAGGAGGATTTCCATGAATTTGACACCAACTGGGACTACATAGTGAGTCAAGGCCAGCCTGAATTACATAGCAAAACCCTGTCTCAAAAAAAAAAAAAAATTGAATCCTTTTTCAAATAAAATCTGTCACAGAATCTATTGTAAAGATTAAAACTTGTGTTTTATTACTAAACATTTTAAGTTCAAATTTAAAATTTTAGCTTCATATATAAATCAAAAGAAAAAAGAATATAGCCAGGCATGACAGTGCACACCTAAAATCTCATCAGTCTGGGAGACCAATGCAGGATTGCACGTTTGAGCCCAGACTGAACAATTTAGCAAGACCTTATCTCAAAAGAAAAAAAAATTATATTAAAAAGGGCTAGGGATGCAGCTTGTGTGAAAGACCTTAGTTTCAATCCCAGTACTGCCAAAGGGGGGAAAAAAGTGATGCTAGTTTATTCTTGTCTTAGGTTTTGTTTTGAGCAGAAAGGGGGTTTATTGTACAGGATAATGGGTGGAACACTAAGTCTGCAGAACCAAGCTCAGAAAATGGGCAGAAACCAGGGAATCTGCATAATAAAGACATAGATAAGACCACCAGGAACTAGTCTCCTGAGAAGGTAGCAAGACTCCCCGCTCTGTTTGTTTTGAGCTTGCAAACTGTTGAACTTCAGCATCCAGCTTATTTCTGCTGGCATCTTTTGTTTTGGTTGTGTACTATTAAGAAAGTCCTTATCCCTCTGGAGAAGTAGAGACAAGAGTACATAGTTTTAAATGATACACCTTGATATCTGGGCATGTGTTTTAATCACAAATATGGCAATAAGAGATTATGAGGAGCATACTAAACTGACTTAACCTCAAATTAACTTGCGGGCATTTTGCAGTATGTTAAATGTTGACATTATATTCCTTTTGATGGTATAGAATCTGTTTTTTTAAAAGTGAAATTTGAATTAAATATAGAGGAACCCCTGGAGTACAGTGTGTCTGAGAAGCTGTAGGCATATAAAATACAAACCACTTTCATAGGGTCGGAGAGTATAGTTCAGTAGTAGAATGCTTGACTAACGAATATAGGGCCCTGGATTTGATCCCCAGCACCAGGAAAAAAAGAAAACATTGACATAGAGAACCAGGTATTAGGTAGACTTTGTGATGAGTATG
Organism: Dolichotis patagonum; assembly: GCA_004027295.1. Lineage (NCBI taxonomy): Eukaryota > Metazoa > Chordata > Mammalia > Rodentia > Caviidae > Dolichotis > Dolichotis patagonum. Next base: position 38,949 of record PVJX010000198.1, on the reverse strand, counting down.
TAGAGGGAAAAACAGTATACATAGGGTCCACACTGTTTAAGGTTTAAGGAATCCACTGGAGTTTTGGAATGCATCGTCTGTGGGTAAAGTGGCACTTGTATTTCTAATGCTGTGATTTAAAAGAGAGAAGGTTAGGGATACACATTCAACTCATTGATATTTTCAGAGGATTACAGGAATGACACTGAGTGTGTGCGTCAGCATGTTGGTATGAGACAACGGGAATTGTGAAAAAAAGATAGAAATGTTTATGTTTAACATTGCCCTTAAAATTTCCAGTCTGGGGCTTAAGGACTTTTGGTTTGAAGAGGGAGGATCACAGAGATAATGATGTCCAGTTCTTACTCCATCATCCTTTGGAACCTATAGACAGGTGCCCAGATCCAGATTTCCTAGGAGCTCCGATGTACTTAAAGGCTCAGTGCCCTGTAAGCCGGGTTCTGCACCGGAAGGCACTTGGGATGCCCTCATATTTGTATGAATGTTCCCCACTCTCTTCGGGGCCCATGCTGCTTCATCCTGGCCTCCGCAAGCTGTCTTGTCAAGAGCAATATATATTGGCTTTGTACAAGGTCATCCTCATGGAAGTACTGAGTTAGGACATTAGTCCTTAGGAAAGGAAGTGTTGTGTTCTTGTCTAGATCTTCTTGAGTTCTTCTTCTTAAGAACTGATGGATGTGCTGAAAGTCCCAAGGAGTCAGGTGGCAGCAAGGGCTGTAGTTACCAAAAGTATGAAGAACGATTTCTCTGGCAAAGCATTTTACCGCAAATACCATGTATCCCAGCTGCTCCGGGTCTCCTTTCACTGCAATGTGAACTTCCTAAGGCTTGATATTTATATGTATTTTATGAGTCCCTGTGACCCACACCTAGGACAGTGCTCTGTACTTGTTGAATAAATGGGTGAGGGAAAGTGGGTTGAAGGTGAATACAATTCATATATATGAAGGATATTAGGGATTTATAATATGTAGGTTTAGTGATTTTCATATAGCTTAATTAACATTTTAATTTGATTGTTAGAGAAATGAAACAACAGATTAATGAAGAATTTATCCAAGGTCATATATCGGAATCAAGGGCTTCTAGTGAGCTCTTCATTAAGAAGTGGTTCTACTCCCATTTCTTGCTGTGGAGCTAACTATGGAATCTATGACAAGGAGACTGATTTGTGACTTTTTAAACCTAATAACCATTTCTGCTGATAGAGTTCATTTTGTGGGCATGTGCCCTGTGTTACACGTCTTCATAATATGTAGTCAGTGTTGGGGGAAGGGTTTGAAAACCCAGCCAATTAAATTCACCTTGCACGTGAGTCATAGTTGTAGTAAAGTGAGGCTTACTTTACCAACAGATACATTTGTGAAAAGCCTGTGACATTTTTGTAGCACGAATCATATTTCAAACCAAATCCCAAAGACGTTTTGGCTTCATTGCTGATTGTCAACCGGCAATGACTCTTAGCCCTTTAGCTTTAAGTGTCTCTGCCCCCTCCCAGTCTCACTGTCAAGTAGTTAATGGTCTATAAACAAATACTGAGATGCCTTAAGGGGGCTCTTCATTTAAAGGGGCCTTGAATCATTTTATAATGGAAATACAGTAGTCTACCCACTGATTTATGATTTGTCAGTTAAGGTTTTTGAAGAGAGATTCTACTGTTACTTTCAGATGGGACAGCGTTTTAATTTATAGTGCAATAACACTAAATTTTCTCCAGTTTTTCCCTTCATGAGAAAACTTTCAAAAATGTTAACCTGTATTTGCAGTTTCTATTGTATGAAGTAACATTTTGTTTATACGTACATAAGTGTACATATTTCAATTTCTTAAGCTCAAAGTGATTACAGAGGATAATAATGAGCAAATAATGATATCTACTGATTACTGTTTTTTATGTTCTAGGCAGATTATATGTCTTATACTCCAAAGGTTTTTTTTGTTCATTTGTTTGGTTTTTTTTTTTGTTTTCACTTTCAAGCTGAGGAAATAGTATTAGACTGTACAGAGGGTTATGTTGTCAGCAGTCACAGAGCAGACAGGTCATTGAGCTGGGATTTGAACCCACATTGGCAGGACTAAGAAAAAAAAAACATGCTTTGACCACAGTCTGAAAGAATCAGGTGACACCAGACTCATACAGACTCATCTGTAAATGAGTTCATGCAGTTTAGTATCCATTATGTGTTGTCCAATCAGTAAGGACGTAGGAAATAGCAGTCTGGACCCAAAATATAGTTTATCTAGCCCATAAGTGTGTCCAACTCAAAGGAAATTTAGGGGATACATGATGACTATGAAACCAAAAGAATGATTATTTCAAAAACTAGATTACTTGCAAAATAAGATATAAAGCAACAATTTCTATGTGTATTGAAAGTACTTTTAAAATATTTTTATGATGGGAGTCATGTGCTAAGGAGTACAGATACAGTTACTGTGGGTGATGGGGTTCTGGACAGGTTGCTAGGTTCTTCTGTGCAATAAAGAATCTATGTTAACATCAGGAATAAAGATCCCAGATCTAAGCAAGTCATCAAGCCTTCACATTTGGGTTTTATTTGCGGACCCTGAATAAAGGGAACATGGTGATTTTGGGGGCTGTTTACGTAGCTACTTTCATAAACCTGGGTTTAATCAGACAAAAGTTTAGTTTTTGAAAGTTGAGTTTTAATGGAGAGAGCAGCTGGCTATTTGGATAGCTGTGAATAATACTGCTGCTGTGGAGAATATGCACATTAGTCCAAGCCAGCATTTCACTGAACCATGACTTGTGGTTCAACTCTTTCTTTTTATTCCTTGTAGCTGTTTCTAATAAAGCAAGATGTTAAAGCTAACTACATGCTCTATTAATTATATGAAGGTGAACTTGAGTCATATTTGTTACTGACGATGATTAATAATTACCAGTTCTGCACACATTTCTGGTGCATTTCAGTAAATAAACAGGGTACATTGTTGGGTAGTAATTGATTAATTAGTACATTCATCCTGCACAGCTCAGTGGTCTAAGGATGCTGAGTTTGAGATATTGCTCATAATTATTACAAGAAACAAATCTGTTCCATTTCTTAGTTTATTCTTCTGTACACTAAGGGCTTTTTTACTAAATCGAATGCTTAATGGTTCAAAACCTTATAGGTTTTATTCAGATAAATCAACTCATAAAAAATTGCTAGTCATAATCCCAGAATCGTGTTTTTGTGTGAAGTAGGGTGAAAACTTTTACAAGGCTAATTTTAACATTCACTCTCACTGTTAAACTGGATCAGATCCTGTAAATATAGGGCACTTCCCCGCCATGCAGGAGACGCTCGCTGAGTACCTATGCACATCAGGGGCGCTGAAATCTCATTTGCTTCCCAACCACATCAAATAAGCTCAGGATTGCAAGTGTCATCAGCTTGGCACTTCGTGGCACCAGGCAGATACGCCGTGTGATGATCTTCAGATAGGTACAGCAGGATGCACCGGTCACCATTTTAAATTGGCAGTAAATTTAGGATTTTATCTTTTTTTTTTTTTTTGCAATATATCAAGCCTGCATATAGCTAAGAGGTGGTGTAGTTGAGAGAGCTTTGGATAGGGTATCAAAATTCTTTTTTTCTAAAGAATGTGTGTGAAGAAGTTGTAGGTACATCACTTTCACTTTTCTAAGAGTGAGTCACTCATTTATAAAATGAGGGCTTCAACTGGGGCAGTGAGGTACAACGAAGAGCCTAAGCTTCAGAGACATACAGACGTAGCTTTGAGTGTGGACTGCCTATGTCTAGTTTTGTATTTTAGGGAAATTATTCAACCTTTCTGAGTTTCTGCTTTGTTCCTTACAGTTTGTTGCAAGGGCCAAGTGAACTATGAAAATACTCTGAAACTATAAAGCACTATATAAATATAAGGTGGCAGCAGTATTAGTAACTCTCTAAACCGGTTGACATTAACATGATATATATTTGATGAAGGTGTCAAAATGCCTGTGTACTGCTAGTTTAACAATAGGAGACTTCTAAATATCTGTTTTGCTATTATTAAACTTGTAGTAGATAAAAATTTCTGATATAACTTCATAATTTACTACTAAGTGAAAAACAGTTTGTAAAATAATGTCTGATATGGCTATTTTAAGGTTATATAATGATAAATATATATATATATAACAGGCACTCAATATACATTTGATAAAAGAATAACAAAGTACTAATTAACTCATTGGTCAGTAATGTTCTAGGAGATGTATATGAATACATGTGTGTATATACACATTTATATACATACCTGTATCTGTAAATTTATAATCTGTTCCATGAGACAGACTATATAATGAAGTCAGTTATATAATGTGGCATAATGTCAAGTGCTCTGAAGAAAAATAAAGCAAGAGACGGGAATAGAGATTAATAGTGGTCTGGTGGCAGCTAAGCAGAGGCCCGAATGCCCCAAGGAAGTGAGCCAAGTAGAAGACTGAGGAAGGAGTTCCAGGAGGAGGACTGGCAGATACAGAGAGCCTGTGCAGGCATAGTAGCCGGCGTACTCCAGAGCCTTGACAGTGACTAGCACAGGGTAGAATAATTCTTTTAAAACTTCCCTATGCTTTCCTGTTTCTCATTTGATTTTTTGAAGAAAACTGTGTGACTGTTTTTTTTAAATGTACATATGTTTATGTAGTTAGAAAATTTTAAGGCTCTACAGCCAAAGCAGTTTTATGAAAAATGTTGAAAAGATGTGGGTGTGAAAACATGCCTATAATGCCAGCACTCAGGAGGCTGAGCCAGGAGGATTGCAAATTCAAGTTCAACCCGGGCTTCAGAGCCAGACCCTATACCAAAAACCAAAAAGAAAAAAAGTGTGTGTAGTTTTAAGAGCGTAAATCGTCTCTGCTTTTGTTTTGCCGGTTTAGTGCCAGGAACCACTGAGTTGGTAGTAAGAACAAAGGGAGCAGGGAGATTTCTGCCTTGGCAGTAAAGTTCAAAGAAGGGTTTTGGACAGAACTTGTGGTCCTATCAATCTGTGTGGTCCATATAGTGGGATATAGTCATCCTCCTTCCAGCTTCTTGCTCAAGCCTTTTTCTGTACATTCCTGGAAAGGCCATGTCTGTGTTTACTGTAGGTGTGGCCCAGGAACACAGTGACATGTTAGAATGTTGTTAGAAGATGGGATGAAAGGTGCCTGGCACCTTTCACCATCAGTATTATTACACAGTTCACCGTGGGCTTCATCTACTCCTTAGCCAAGTACAGTGTTACAAAATACACTTTCCATCTCTTTTTGGATGCAGCCATAAAGAAGAGCTCAAAGGGCTGGGGATTTAGCTCAGCTGCATAAGCGCCTGCCTAGCAAGCATGCAGTCGTGAGTTCGATCCCCAGTACCAAAACAAAACAAAACAAAACAAACCCTCAGAGACAATGCCCCAGCTAGTCATCATGGCCCTGCAGAGTAAATGTGAAAGGGGGTGTACTGTGGTTTGTACAGGCACAAAAATGCACAGCTGAAGTTTTAAATTCTCATTTCTAGTACATGTAATTGCACCAAGATCTTCTATTAAAGAATGTATGCAAAAAAAAAAAAGGTACGCATTATATCAGTTCAGATAAAAATGCTTCTGAAATGAAATGTTTCCATTACTTTGAAGCGGAGTGAAAACCCAAAAAAAGATAAACATGCTCCCAGTATAAAGGACATATTTGGCTTCAGAGGAAAAGATTCCAAGGCAGCAATGTTTGTGTAGCAGTGAACTATTTTAAGTGGATATGTTATTTTTTAAAACCATTTAAAACCATATTCCTTTGGGGAATAGAAAGGGAAATTTAAGAGGCTATATAAAGTGGCAAGATAATTTCAAAATGTTTTCATCTGTTGTTTCTTGTAAGTCAAAAAAGAATGGTAGAAGAAGAAACTGCCTCCTTCTGTGATATATGAAATGTTGGCTTTTTGATGCTTTGATGTTAGTAACAGAATTGTAGACCATCAGAACTAGTTGGAAGCATAAATAGCATTTCTACTTTCTTAATTAGTATGGCAGAAAACTGGTAATGACAAAAGCTATTTACCATTAACAAGAGTTAGAACTAAAACCCAATAAGACATTTAACTCTACAACAGATGTCATATATATTTCATACCTATTTAAAATATCTATAAATGCCATATAATCATTATTCTTTCTCAATATTTGTAGATAAGTATGGTTATTTACCCATTTATGCATTTTGTGACCCACAGTTCATCATGATTTTGGATAGAAGAATTTATAAGAAATTCATGTATTTTCTACAACTCTTCTCTTCCTAGTAGATTTTTATTTAACTTGCTCCATTGAAAGTTTCATTATGAAATAGAAAACACAAAAGAAAATAATTCCACTGTTAGGAAGTAACCATCGTTACATTCCTCACAGACTAAAGAAAGCAAACCAAACATTTATGTGGAACCAGAAGAGACCTAGAATAGCAAAAGCAATTCTGGGCAACAAGGGCAAGGCAGGGGGCACCACAATTCTGGACTTAAGTTATATTACAAATCTAAAATGACAAAATAGCATGGTATTGGCAAAAAACAACAGAAAAAACAAAAACTAGACTTGTAGATCAGTGGAATAGAATAAAGAATGCAGAAACAATTTCAGGCACACTAAGCTTCCTTATCTTTGACAAAGGGGCCACATACTTTTGCTGGAAGAAATACAGCCTCTTTAACAAATGGTGTTGGGAAAACTGGCTATCCATATGCAGAAAATTGAACCTAAACTCATATCTCTCACTGTACAGTCAGCTAAAATCAAAATGGATCAAAGATCTAAATGCTAAGACAAAACCCATAAAACTCTTGAAGATATACGTATAGGCAAAGGCTTTCTGAACAGAACCCTGGTTGCACAAGAAATAGTCAACAATTAGGATCACATTAAATTAAAAACTCCTAACAGCAAAGAAAACCAACAAAGTGATGAGACAAGCTATGGAACAGGAAAAACCTTTTGCCAGCTACTCCCCAGACAAAGGGCTAATATCTAGCATATGTAAAGAACTCAAAAAAATTACACTCTCTAAATTTGAAAACTGTTATGGCTTGTGTGCCCCCCCAAAGCCTCATGCAATTAGAAGTGGAGATTTTTCAGAGGTGGCTGGATCTACAGTGCGTGACACTGGAATTGATTCGTGGTACAGTGCTAGTATCAAGGACACGGGTTAAGAGTGCGAGTGCTACCTTCCCTAAGCAGCCTGGATAAGATACAAGGAAAAGAAAGAGCTGTGGTTGTCCCTCATTGCTTTTGGTACCTTCTGCTTGTCATTAATGCTTTCTCCTCTGCAGTGCCTGTGTGCCTGGCCACCTTGCCTTGGAGCCAGCCAATTATGGACTGAAACCTCTAAAAACCAGGCTGAACAAACTCCCCCGCCCCCGTTTAACTTTGGGTGTCAGGTAGTTTATCTCAGCAATAAGAGAAAAGTAACTAAGACAAGGACCCAATTTAACAAAATGGGCACCTGAAATGACTAGATACTTCTCAAATGAAAAAGCACAAATGAGCAATAAACACATTTTTTGAAAAAAATTTTTCAACACCACTGACTATTCAGGAGATGCAAATTAAAACAACACTGGGGATTCCATTTCATTTCATGAAGAATGGCTTTCATCAAGAAATCAACCAATAACAAATGCCGGAGAATCTGGGAGCAGGTCCTTCTTTATTGTTGGAAGTATAGACTGGTTCAACTATTATGGAAATCAGTATGGAGATTTCTCAGAAGACTAAAAATAAAAATTCCATTTGACTCAGCTATTCCTTCTATGTATCTTCCCCCAAAAGTTAAAAGCATTGTATCACAGTAATATGCATACCCATGTGTATAGCAGCACAATTTATAATAACTAAAGCTTAGAAGCAGACTATATGTCCCCAACAGATGAATGGATAAAGAAAATGTGGTATTTTTATATAATGGAATACTATTCTGCCACAAAGAAGGATAAACTTTTCCTGCTCATTTGTAGGAAAATGGATGCATCTTGAGATCATAACATTAGGTAAACTAAATCAAGACACAAGCTTAGATATCACATGGTTTCTGTTATATGAGACACTCAATATATAAATAAAGTGCAAAATAAAAGACAAGATAACAGGAAAAAAAAACAGGGAGAAGATGTATAATAATCTAGCATGGACAGTGCATCTGAAAGTATACTTTGATTTAGTGTAATTGTCTCATGAATTTCTTATATTTTTTGGCCCATTAATCTGGCTGTTAATCTGTGTGTATGATAATTTTTTATAATTAACTTTATAAGAAATTATAGATAAATCTGCTGGGCATTGTGGTGCATGCCTGTATTCCCAACACTTGGAGGCTGAGGCAGCAGGATCACTGTAAGTTTGAGGCCAGCCTGGGCTACAAAGTTGAGTTCCAGACCAGCCTGAACTATGTAGTGAAACCCTATCTTAAAAAGACGAAAAGCAATCAGTCAGTCAGTCAATCTGATGCTATCCCCCAAAAAGGTATTAATTGGAAGAGGGAAAAATTGAGATGTGCCATGTACATGTGCCAACTCCCCACTATGAATGTCATCATTATGTACAGCAAACATGTACTAATAAAATTTTTTAAAATTTTATAAAAAGTAACTATTGTTAACATTTTCATGATTGTCCTTATAATGGTGTGTGGGTATGTATACACACATTGCACTTACATATACACACATTTTTAAAAGTCCTAGCTGGAGTCACAGTTTTAATTTTGTTTTAAAAGATATTTATTTTATTTATTTATTTTTTTGTACTGGGGATTGAACTCACGACCTCACACTTGCCAGGCAAGCACTTATGCCACTAAGCTAAATCCCTGGCTAAAAGATACTTATTTAAAAAAAATTTTTTTTGAGACAGAGTCTCACTATTTGTTCAGGCTGGCCTTGAACTCACTACGTAGCCCAGACTGGTCTCAAACTCATGATGATCCTCCTGCCTCAGCCTCCTGAATGCTGGGATTTACAGGCATACACCACCATACCCGACTTAAAACATGTTTATTTAACAGTGACCAAATATTTCATTTTCTCCTAACATGTTCTCTAATGCATTTTTTAAAAGCAGTTTTTTGAGGTATTATTGACCTTCCCAAAATAAATATTAACAGACTCTCTCCTTAACTAAACTCTAGTTAGGCTTCTCTAAGCCCTCTGCTCAAGTAGGCCTTAACCTTGATCTGTGAAGAGCTGAACGAACCTTAACATGGTTTATAGAACTCAGGACTGTAGTGACTTTCTGCAGCTCTAGATGTTCCCAGGGGGGAAGGACAGTGAGAGGATGAGAAAAGACTGAGGTCAGTCTTTGTCTCTGACGGGAGAGAAGGAACTGCACTACAGTCCCTTTATTTATACACTCCCAAGAAGAATGTCAGTTTCAACTCTGCTGCCTAGCAACTTGTTTGCCTGGCTGGCCTGGGCCCCTTGCCTTCTTGGTGTTGGAATAGCTTATGTACCTGGCTTGTTTTGGGCTGTCTGTTTTCAGAGCTGGCCTTGCTTTAGCCCCACACAGTGATCAAGCTCCAGCTTCAAGGGCTCCCTACAAGGACCACCTAAGAGCCCCTAGCCCAGTGATGGTGAACATTTTAGAGCTTTCAGTGATACAAACAGCCTGCTAAGGCATGTGTGCCATAGGTTCGCCACCACTGCCCACACCCCTGTGTTAGTGCCAGCTTGATAAAACTCTGAGCCACTGAAAGAATGTACTATTTATTCTAGTCAATATCTGAAGGTAGGGCCTCCATCCTCTGTCTCTGTGGGAAGGTAAGAGCCCAACTTCCATAAGCACCAGTCAACAAACCCATGAGCAGGCCTTCCTGCTTCTGGTTGTTTTGCATGCCCCTGACCGTACTGAGCCACTCACTCCCTCTCCTGTTCCCTCCGCCTCTGTCCTTAAAACATCTAGTTACCTCTGTAGACGTTGACTTCAGTTCACACTGGACACTTATCTTTATTGTAATAGTGTATTACCAATTCAGTCTGCCCTTACCATGTTCACTAGTGTGTAGCCGTGTTTATCTTCGACAACATTTCAGGTGCTCAGATCGATAAATTTTGACATATGTGTGCACCCAAGAAGCCATTTGCATATCAACAGTGACAATACCCATCATCCCCAAGATGTTCCTTCTGGGCCTCTCCCATCCTCCTGCTGCTTCTTACCCTGTCTACCCCTCATTCCCCACCCCAAGACACCCATTTGCTACAGTTCATATCCAGTCTTTCCATGGACATACACTTTCTTACCTTTGGGTTACTGGCAGGATCTGATGATGTGGTAAAGTGGTTTTCTAATGACTATCAGGTCTTTTATAATGCTTGTACAGTGGTCTTTTATAGGTAATATGCCTTTGTTGAAATTTAATTTTTCACTATTCTTGCAAATGATCTATTTTTTTTTGGATGAGGCATGTGATTTAGATATTTAGCTTGGAAAAAATAAACCCATAGGCACTGGGTTTATTGAGTACACGGGAGTGTGTTCCTAGATGATTTTTTTTCCTAACAATAACCATGTATCTTGTATCTTCTGCTGCGAAGCAAAGTGGCATGAATCTTCAAATGAACCAAAAGTTTAATTTTAATGCCGTTTGTTTTGCACCCAGTGGGAGATCTGCTACTTTGATGTTGCGTAGATTGGACCCTGTGTTCATCATAACATTCCACATAAGGTCACGGCAATAAAGCTGGGTGTGGCCTCTGTTTGCAGGAATTACATGTAGCTATCTGGTGTACTTCATAACAGTGTGTTAAATTTGTAAAAATCTAAAAACATAAGTGTTTTACTTACTGCTTCTCTTTTCCTGTCTCTCCCTCTCCTTTTTCCTCCTTCCCTCTTTGTGTGTGTGTGTGTGTGTGTGTGTGCATGAGCACACACATAACTATGTACAATTGTAGAAAGAAAGAAAATTTTTCATAATTATAAAGATATGCTCTGGGGGCACACACACACACACACATACACACAAAAACAAAAGCCAAAAAAGTCCAAAACTTAATTTATACGTTGATACCAAAGCTGTATTTTCTGTGCTATGTTTAGGTTCTTGTAAGAAAAAAATAAAAATTGTTTTTACCAACAGATTTTTAAACAGCAGGGATATGCTTATTATTTACTGTCTTGGTATCTTTCCCTCATTTACATAAATACCTCCAAAACCAGCAGTTTAAAACTAATAAAAGCCAAGGCCCTCCATCAAGTGCAATAAAGTTTCACAACCATGAGTTAGACTGTTAGAGTGAAAAATAAACCTATATATGTGGTTATGAAGGTTTTTTTTCTAGAAAGTGTATAATCACATTTCAAAGTTAGAACTTCCATTTGAAGTAGCAATGCAATAATATTTAAACATTTATATAGAACACTTTGTCATTGCAACTCTCCAAACATTGGCCAGTTAATCTCCACTGCTTCCCTAAGAAGCAGGTATTACTGTCTACAAACAAAATTGGGGCAGGTATTGCCCAGACCAGGGGGAGGGCTACAGAGACAGTTCCTGTCCCTTACTGTTCAGTAACTGTGGGAGGCAACTCCCACTAGAATGCATCAGGTTGCTGTTCCATGTTGATGAAATCACTAATAAAATAATGATATAAATAGAAGCTCAGTTGACCTCAGGCTCCATAGATACAATCCTGACCCTTCTGTGGCACATCTTTTGGAAGCAATGGTGTCCTAGTCTGTTTTGTGTTTCTGTATGGAATCACTGAAGCTGGGTTATTTATAAAGAAGAGAGATTTGTTTTTTTATGGTCCAAACATGGTCCCAGCAGCTGGCAAGGGCCTGCTTGGCTGTGTGATAACATGTCAGAGAACTGGAAAGGGAAACAGTTATGTCCAGAAGAGGCTGAGCACCTGGATGTGACCTCATAACCACCACTCTTGAAAGAACTAATCCTATGGAGAACTATATTAATCCTTTCTCAGGGCGGTGCCACATGACTAATTACCCTCCCATGGCCCTGCCTCTCAGAGGTCCACCACCTCTCAGCATTGTTGACCAGACCCCAGCACATGAACCGTTGGTGCACACTCGTAACAACTGGGATCCGGAGAGACAGGAACACCACAGCACCCTGTGTGTACACTTGAAAGTGGGTTGGACTAAACTTCCAGCAAATGCCTCCTCCTTCCCCCACTCTCCACCCTCACATTCTCTTGGCAACTTTAATTTATAGTTTTCTAAGTAAGATTTGCTATGAGTTGTCCATTTAAAGAGTTGAACAAATGTATTAAGCACATTAAAGCTAGAGGAACGTTAAAATAAAGCTAATGAACATTTACACTTTTGGAAATATAATTAATGTATGCTTGAAAAATTTTGAAAGATAAACAATTAAATGTTAAAATACTTATTACCTTCTCCACAGGGATAGTGTTGGGACTTAATGAGATAACAAATGTAAAGTGCTTTGAGCTCTTCAGAAGAAAGGTGCCAGATGGATACAAATGATTATTAATTGTTAAAGCTATGAGACGGTTACTTACGTATTTCTTATGATAAAATACGTATTCTATACCTGAAAAATAGGGTGCTTGCAGTTGTTGGAATGACATAGCTGAAAAAATGTGCCTCAGACTTCTCCTTGGTTATTCTACATCTTGCTAAGAGACCTCTTCTAACCCTTCCAGAGTTTCATGACCTCATATTTATATCACAAAACTGCGGGATGTGACTTCCCAGCCATCAGATTTCTGTACTTTCCATAGTGTTCCCTTAATAGTCTTACAGATCTCTCACTGTAGGAAACTTCTATAGACATCACTTTTTCTTCTCCGGATTTAGTGTACCACAAAATTGCAGTGTCCTACCATGTTACCAATCACACAAGACAGTATTACTAGCACGGGGGATGTGTAAATTAAGCTATTTTGCTATATTTAAGTAACACATTAGACTTTGTTACAGAACACAGAAAATTCCTTGTATGATCTAGGGCAAGTGAAACGTACTAGAATTTTTGTACGACATACTAGAATTTGTGACAAAAGAGAGCCAATCCAAAAGTTATTTTCATTTAGCCTAAAGCACAGGCTGAAGTACTAAATCTTAATTTCCTCCTATGTAAAATTAAGATAGTAGTAGTACCTACCTGTATGGATTTGTTGGAAAGATGCAATAAGTAAAACATAAAGCTAGCATAGTATAGCTCTGGCCCCTAGTAAGTGTTTAGTAAGTGGTAAATACAGGGTAAGTACGTAGTGGAAAGTAGGTAGCTATGGTGTGCCATTTAGTTGGTTTTATTAAAGCTAGTATAAAATGAATAATGCACTAAAAGAGACACTTTTTTTTGAGACAGGGTCTCACTATGGAATTCATGCTGGCCTCAAACTCACAATGATGCTCCTGTCTCAGCCTCATGAGTGCTGGTATTATAGCATAGTTTTCCTATAATGCTTTCCTAAATGAATCTCCTAAAAAATGGCATATCATTTTCCAAGAATCCTATAACCAACAAAGATTTCTCCTATTTAGAATGGTAAAGAACTCAGTAATTCAGCTTGATCAAATTGTGTTTGGGATACTATAGACATTGCGCACATACAGTTTTTTCCAAACTCAATTTAGTTTACCAGTAGCACAGTATCTTAGTAACATACGTGTGCTAAAAGATACTGGTGTATGCTTCTTTTCAAATGTTCTGTAATTAAAACATTTCATTAATTTAATCTGGTCCTCTGGCTTCTTCCACTTAATTACCTGATGTGATTGTTTTACTATCCTAATTTTTCGTCTTTCATTTTGAAGCTGTAGGTGTTTAGGCAGAGAACCTCACTCCCAGTCCCTTGCTAAGGAGCCTGAATCTGGCTGGAAGGCCTGGATTTGGAAACAGGGGTTCTGTGGTGTATGGTAATGATGTATGCAGAGGAGGCAAGCAGCATTGTTTGAGAAACCAGTCATGGGGGTTAAAAAATGGTACAGGAGAACGATCTTGTTTTGCTACTGCCAGCAGCTCGAGGCTCAGGAGCGCTAATCAAAATCCACACACAAAACTTCCCTGATGGGTTTAACAGTTTTGTACCATTAAGTGTTTTTTTTTTGTTTGTTTTTTTTTTTTTTTTTTTTTGCCATGTGAGTGATCCACTGCTGTGCTGAACAAAACAGAGACAGTTTTCTTTTAAAGTCCAGAGCAGATGAGAGCCATAAGGAGACAGAGGGTTTCATTTACTCTCAGGACACGATTGTGCCAGTGAACTAATGAGTCTCTTGGACCTTATGTTGCTCTGGCTTCAGTAGAAGAGTGACTCTAATGGGCATGTAGTACTTCCTATCCGTCAAGTGTCTGGACAATAGGCCCCTCGTATGGATAGGACAAATCTGGCAAGAAAAAGAGGTCATCCTTGCACCTAGCACAGGCAGGAAACCTGGCTAATTCATGTATTTGCAACTATGGCAGAACAGAAACCAACAGAGAGAACTGTTAATTTTTGTTGCAGAAACTCTTAGCCTGTAGCCAAAGCACAGTTCAAAATTTATTCAAATTCCATAGTTTGAAAAATACTCATTTCCCAATACATTCAAGTATTTTTATAGATACGAATGTTATTCTTTATACCAAATGTGATTTGGCGCTGCACCTTGCATATTTCACTTCAGGGAAGCTGATGTAGAAGAAATATTTTGGACGATCGTGCAGCCGATGCGGAGGGTTGACGTCAGCATTGCACAACATTAACAGTTCCCCTTTAAAAAGTACTGTTGAATTCACCCTGTAAAAATCCTAGTGCTGTATTAAATGCAGAGAACTAGAGAAGGACAAATGTTTATCCAAGCTAGAAGCTTGAGTTACACTGTATTTTAAACTAAGAGCAGATACTGCCACCTAGACATGTTCTGATGCTTTGGTTAACTAGATGTTGGCTTCTTGTACTTCTTGAAGAAAGACAATAGCAACAGAGACTTGGTACAATAGACGTACAGAGAATGATAAAGAATCACAAACTTTCATTATAAATGGATGTGTCTTAAAAAAAAGGACATTTGTGTTTTGACAAATAGTGACTCTGCCTTTATTCAGTGTTGTAATGCAGATGATAAATTACTCTTAGAAATAGGAGAAAACTTCATAAAACATTAAAAAAACTCTAAGAGCTTCATAATTATGAAGCTTATAGAGAAATAGATGTAGAAATGATATGGGTTACAGTTGTAGTTTGTTTTTTTATCAGAATTTTTTTTGGGGAAAGGGATTGTTTAACATTACTAAGGGTGAAAACACCCCTAAGTTTTGGCTTAATGAATAAAATAAGAACACTTAATACATTTCAAAAGAATAATCCATTTTAACCTGTTCTGATTCACGCCTTAGCAAACAAAACAAATTCATTCCACCCACCACCTCTTTTATTCCTAATGCCAGAAGAAATATTGCCATTTCTTGCTCTGGACTGGGATTCCCAAATTGTAATGTGTTTCAGGATCACTTATCAGCCTTAGGGAGGTTTTTATCATCCTTGGACTGTAGTTCTTCTTCAAATCTCATTTTGTTTTCCTTTGTTACTCCTAGAATGGTTTTGATATCATCAATGGTAGTCTGTAAATAGCAATTAAAATAATATTCATTATTTAAAGATCTGTTACAAACCCTCTCCTTCAAGTACTTGTTTCTTTTTGGAGTTTAATATGGTTCAGACCAACTCTGCTCCAAGTTTGTTCCACTGACTGGTGCCCATGTGTAAATCATTGGTTACAAGGCTTGCTGAAGTGAATAAAACATGGAAACCTTACTAGAATTCTTATGCTTACTAAATCTAAAAATGTAGACTATAATCTATGTTGTACATCTTTAATTTTTTCACTTTTCTACTAATTAAGTTTTGCTGCATTTTGAAATGGTATTAATCCCTGATAGGTCAGGAAAAAATATAGATTCTTCAGTACAGATAAGAAGTACTGGTCTGGTCACCCTAAAGTGAGGCCTAGTAAGCTGAGATGGGTTTATTTTCTTGGTTTCTGGGAAAAACAATGACATTTTCCTATTTTTAGCTAATTAAGTAATTTTTGGTAACACTGGGGATCAAACCAGGACCTTGCTAGGCAAGTATACTCTACACTGAACTGCATTAATTAATTTAATTAATTTACTTTAAATTGAGGTATAATTCATATATCATAAAATTCACTCTTCAAAAATGTACAATTCAATGGTGTTTAGTATATTCATAGACAACCAGCACAATTACATAATTTCAGAACATTTTTATCATTCCAAATAGAAACCTTATTCCCCATTTCCCCTCTTCCTCAGTCCCTGGCAACCATTAACCTATTTTCTGTCTCTGTGGATTTGCCTACTCTACACATGGTATCATAAAAATATTTGTTCTTATATAACTGGCTTCTTTCACTTAGCATGTTTTCAGTGTTTGTGTTACAGCACAGACCATCAGTACGTCATTTCTTTTTTCATTGCTGAATAATATTTCATTACATGATATTTCTCTGTTTTAATTTTGTTTGCTTTGTGGTACTAGGAACTGAACATAGGTCTAGGAAAGCACTTGACCGTTAAGTTATATTCCCAGAAGCTTTTCGTTCTGAGTCCAGTTTACCTATTTCACTTAGGTTGTTTATGCTTTAGATATCGTATCAAAGAAACCATTGCTAATCTAAGATCATAAAGACTTACACCTGTGTTTTCTTCTTTTAAGAGTTTTATAGTTTTAGATTTTGTATTTAGGTCTTTGATCCATTTTAACTTTTGTGTACAGTTTCCAACTTCATTATGTGTATGTGGATACCCATTTGTTCCAGCATCTATTACCGTTTTTGTTTTGTTTTGTTTTGTTATTGGTACCAGGGATTGAACTCACGACCTCATGCTTGCCAGGCAGGAGCTTATGCCGCTGAGCTAAATCGCCGGCTAGCATCTACTATTAAAAACACCTTTCTTGCTCCTATGAATTGCTTTGGTACCTTTATTGAAAAATCAGTTCATTGCAATCTTAGGTTTTATTTCTTGTCTCTCAAGTCTAGTGTATATCTATTTTTATATCAGTATCACACTATCTTGATTATTGTAGCTTTGTAGTGAATTCTGAAATTGAGAAATATGAGTCTTCCACTTTTATGCCCCCCCCCAGTTGATTTTGAGTCCCATGCCTTTCCACACAAATTTTAGGATCACCTTGTCAATTTCTGTAAAAAACCCAGATGGAATTTTGTTAGAAATTACACTGAATCTATAGATCAATTTGAGGAGGATTACAATCTTAACAATATTAACATATTTATTTAGATTATCTTTTAGTTTTTTTAACTCATATTTTACTATTTTCAGTGTATTGGACTTCTGTTAACTTAATTCCTAAATATTTTAATTTTCCTTGATACTATTGTAACTTGAATTAGTTTAACTTTATTTTGTTTTTCATTGCTGTATATAGAAATACAATTGACTTATGTATATTTATCTGATATCCTGAAACCTTGCTGATCTTGTTTATATGCTATAACAGACTGAGTTCTTTATAATTTTCTATAGCTAAGGATTTGCTGTTTGCAAGTAGAGATAGTTTTGCTTCTGCTTTTCCAGTCTATAAACTTATTTTTCTTTCCTAACTGCCCTGTCTGCATCCTCCAGTACAGTAATGAATAGAAGTAGCAAGAGAGGACATCCCTGTGTTATTCCTCATCTTACGAGAAAGCTTTCAATCTTACTGGGCTCACTATAGATACTAGTTCTTGGATTTTTGTAGCTGTCCTTATCAGGTTGTAGAAGTTACTTTCTGTTCCTACTTCGTTGAATTTTGTTATCATAAACAGATCTTAGGTTTTGTTAAATGCTTTTCTACATAACCTTCTCATGTGTATTCAGCTTTTATTGGTATATCTTTGTTTAAAAACTGAAAATACCTATTTGAAAACCATTAAGTAGTATTACCAAAATAAATTCATTCCACTTCAAGTGTTTCTTATTACTCCTATATTATTGAGATACAAAGTTTTTACCTTTAGATTTTCTAACCTGAAAGGCATAGAAATCATATATTTAAAAGTCACCTGAAAAAAACCTGGCCTTTTAAATGACTTTTAAAAATCAGAGAAAGAACAAGGAAATAGCCTTCACTTTGTCAAGTATGGTTGGTTCTGTCAATCTCAAATTCGAATTAAGAGTTCACTTAGTGGACTTGGGGATATACTATCTGATTCTGATTATTAGCTATATTTGGACAGCCTTAGCTGATCACATGCAGACAGTTTCAAAATTTGGTACAAGCAACAACAGGTAAAGTGATGCTCACTGGAAGGAACTTAAAATGTGAATAATAAGCATAGATCTTATATTGGTCTGTTCCTTGTTGCTATAGCAAAATACCTTGGTAATATGCAAATAAAAGACGTCCATTTAGTTCACAGTTTTAGAGCCTGAAAATACAAGATTGGATAGCCCCTTCAATTGGGCCTTGAATAAGGGTCCCTTGGGCTACATCATTTCATGGCAGATGGTATGGTAGGATCGTATTTGAGAGGGAGAAATCTCATAATGAGGCAGGAAACCAGAGAGCTGGGAAGGGCCACTCTTGCTCCTTTTTGGAGAACTGCAATGTTCTAGGAGGACCACTCCATTCTCTTTGGAGGGCGATGCCCCCAATGACTTCCTGTTACTCTCCACCTCTTAAATGTTCAGCCACCTTTCATGTTGCCACATTGGACACTAAACTTCCAACACAGGAACCTTTGGAAGACACACTCAATCCATATCCAAACCACTGCACTCTCCTTAGTACCAGTGAATATTGATGTAACACTGACTCTATTTTTATCAAATATTTTCAGTCACCTTGCAGAAAAACCAGTGGTCATTCTTCCATTTCTTACAATCACTTTAAAGCATTGTTATCACTGCTGTTGTTACTAAAGGGATCTAGCCCTAGTTTGAGATAAAAATGTAATAAAATTGTATTAAGATTTGTGGGGTATTCTGTTTAAGAAAAAACCATATATTCTCTCCATGTGAGTCCTCTGAGTTTTTTGACCCATCCAAACATAATCAAGGCCTAAACTGGGAATCAAACCTTGCTGATCAATACCAAGCCATTATCTCTGTTCAGCCAGAGTCTCAAATCTCTTGCACAGTCCTTGCTCCTGCATTTTAAAATTTGGAGACTTCTAGTCAACACATACATCCAAATTTTGACTCTAGTATCTCTACAGGCCATGTGGAAGCTTCAGAAGATTGCTGGTGGGGTGGAGTAGATGGTTCACATATATTCTGGGATTTTCTTCTGCTTCTCGTTAATACATATTGTCTTTTTAGGCCTCAGAACTTCTCTGGTTCTAAAGACTAGGGCTCCCCATTAATAACCATCTCAAATACAAGTAGATTATATTCACAAATTTTGGTTGTGACAGTCTTTATTTTGGCTCCATTGTGATGTTTCAGCTTCACCCCCAACATCAGAAAACACTGTTGTCTCTTGAGCTTGGATTTGAAAATGGCAGCAAGTTAAAGCAAGTCTGCTGTATTTCAAAGAAAAAGTTTCAAACTATTAAATATAACTAACGGGTTCACTAGGAACCTTCCATTATTGACCCTGAACATTGTAAAATATGTACTCCTTACAATTAAAAAAAAAAAGATGGTTTAGCACTTGTTTACAATACAGCATGAGGTATTTTCAGCCCTTGTATAGAAATTAACCAGGATCGTTAGTTAATTAACACCTCACCTTAAAATTGGTCTCGCCTTGCATATTAGGTGCTGATATTTCTTGATGGATGATGAAGAGATTGCGAGCAAAGGTCATGAGGACCCCCTGGAGATCCACACCGATTGTTCTGTTAATGATATCCAAACAAATGAGTTTAGCAATGATTCCCCTCACATGCTTAAAAACAATGGCCTTCTCATTTGTGCGGCTGGAGATGGAATTTAATGAGTATTTTCAATCTCACAAGGTGGCAATCTTCAGGGAGATATGAAAGATGAGGCTCCATTTTAACTTGTCAACAAAAAGGATTTGTGTAATAAATATTTTTTATTAATCAACTTAGCAGGATATAGTAATAGGCTTAGTCAGTTCTAGCAAAAGGCTACTACTGAGGTAGGACAGTAGTAGCTCATTTTGCAAGCTACATTACTTCAAAAGAATTGCTGCCAAGTTGTTGTCCTTGTTTATAGAGACATTTGCTCCCTGGATCCTAAAGACCTTTGTCTGGGTTTATTTTCTATTTTAAGTGTACTGCCTCCCACTCAGGTTCAAGGACAGTGTGTCCCATTCATAAACAGCTATCTTGATAAAACCAAACACTCACTTTATAGTTTCAGAGACAAACCATCCTGTAGCATCATCCCATGTTCTATGAAGATTCCCAAACAACTGGATTGTTGTACGTTTTAACTTGGAAACAAAACTCAAGGGTACTTTGGAAACGAAACTCAAGGGTACTTTTGTAACTTTTTCTTAAACTTTTTTTGTAATCAAAAGGGAGAAAAAGATTAATTGAAAGTAGTAAATTTTAAACATCGTTTTGTCATGAGGGGTGAACATAAAGAGCTGCTCCTTAAGGCAGGTATAAAAAATTGTAGGCCTACTTCTCCCCCCGTTGTTCTCTATAAATTAAGTCCCCTTAGAGCCTAGGCCTTGGTCCCTCTTGGATGTCTGCCTTCCAGCCTGCCAGGCTTTCCCTTGGTTCAGGGTGGGATAAAAAGCTGCCCAGTCCCTCAGACAGGAGACCAGGGCTCTTTGTCTTGCCACTGACTGATTTAAGCTCTTCGGCTCTTCATTTCCTTTTCTCTGAAATGGAGGAATTGAACTAAGTCAGTGCTTCTGAACTTTTTGAGTTATATTCCTAAAATCTGAGGATGGCTTACCACCCCTTGTAGCTGCTAAATATTAGTATCTTTAAAAAAAAAAAAAAAAGAAAATAAATAATGGCCAAAGGTAACTTCAGAATCAGTAATTTTGAAAAGTAATTTGTGTTTTTTTAACTGTAGGATTAGTATGCATTACACCCTGGGTGATTCTTAAAGCAACTTTCCTGGGCTCCACCCAGAATTAACAAAACCAGAATTTTGGGTCTGGGGGCCAGGAATATGTTTTCTAGGTGATTCTCTGATATACGCTAAAATCCAAGAAACATTCTTAAAAGAAACTATAGAAAAGTCAAGAGGAGAGAGACTGTGTGCAAGAGAGAAAGAGACTAGGTCTTCATTTCTTGTCCCCTTCCCTGTTCATTCATTCATTTCTAGAACTTGCTTTCTCCTTCTTGAAATTCTGCTTCATTATTTCCCAGAAATATCCCAGGATAAATGGAGTCAGTATGAAGTTATTCCCAAAAAAGCCAAATCACAAATCTCTGTTCTGTAAATCATCCCCACTTGAAGCTCCCTTACCTTTCCTAACGAGGTGACAGGCTGTTCACATCACGACAGCCAGGAAGCAGAGGAAGGAGGAACCCGGAGCCCTACCAGGTCATGACTGCATGCTTCAGTCACCCCTGAGGCTTGAGACTTGAGGGAGACATCCAGATATAAACCATAATCTAATCTGTTCTTTGAGCTTCTAGTCAGCCTCCTCCTTGCTGACTTTCAGATTGTCCTTTTGCTTTTTGTGGCCGGAACTTGCCTAATATTGTGAGCTAGTAGTATCTTGGGATATCACACAGGCACCTGGATCTTGCGTCTGGGTTTGACTGACCTGGCTGCTTTGCTCCCATCACCAGAAAGGAACTCACCCTTCTTGGCCTTATGCCCTCTGGAGGAGGGTTTGTCTAGTTCCAATCCTGGCCCAGCTCATCCTCTGCAGTTTACCTTTCATGCCAGCTGGTGGTCAGCAAGACAAGTTCATATCTCTGTTCTGATTTCTTGTCCTTGTACTTAACAAACCCATTTGTCTCAATTCCTGAGTTTAGAAATATACTTGGACCATGACTGTTTCCTGCGTAATTAGATTCATACTCTGAAAAATACGAGTTTCTTGACAGCTTGCCAACATTAAATCCAGCTGACTGCTTGGTTTTCCTAGTCACGGTAACTGCCTTGTGGTCTGTGTCCTGCCACAGCCTTAGAATCACAATGACAACATTGGAGAGAGCAGAGTAGTTGGACTGAGAGAAGGAGGGAATTGAAAGACAGCACATCACAGGAAAGCAAAGGGCAGCTCCTTCCTTACACATGCCTAGATGTGTCCATAGCTTTATTATCATCTGGATATGAATATCTGTGCAGATCAGAAGCATGCATACCTGCTGGGGTGTTACGGATGGAGGTCTCGTTTCTGTTGTTATTAACTGTGGTATAACAAAAACATAGACAGAACCCTAAATAAAGAAGCTTTCTGAACAAAACCCAGGAAGTTCTGCATGTTGGTACTGGAGCGGAGGACTCAAACATCCATATCCTCCTCTTCCTGGCTACTAAAAAGTGTTTAAGAGTCTAATCACTGGATTACATGACAGCCACATGCTAGCTCCAAAAGGGCAAGACATCTGTATGTTTGCATAAGTTCAAAAGGATCGATGAGGGTAAAATCACTTCCAGCAGGACTGTGCTTCATAGACACATACTTTGAGAAGACTGCACCAGGGCAGGGCCAAAGATGGACCTGGCCCTAGCCTTTGGAGGAACATCTTGCTAAATCACTTGAGCACTTTTCTATGCATGCAAGAATAACAACTGTCTTTCCACAATTGAGACATCGGAACTGGTTCTCTATTCAGACTTGTTGTCTCTTCTGTGTCATGAGTTTGAGTGAAATATGTTAAATATACTGTGCACTCTACCCATTGATTTTGGATAATTATACTTATGAACTCTGACCAACACATCTAAAGACATTTTATGAAATAACTGAAGTTCTAAATGAGATAGACTTTCTATAAATCAGCAAGCTGTTGAAAAAGCATCTTGTTAGTTGTGATAATCTATTAGCTTTTATTACATCTTATAGATACTTCATACTCACAACATGCCCAACTTGTCTCTCTTCAGGTGTTCATATAATATAAAAACAGTTCCTTGTCTGTCCTGTAAAAAAACAAAAACAGCATACATATTATCTTGGAAACAAAGAAAATACTCTCTACTAAAAGTACTAAAATTGATTCAAATTGAAATCTAGAGCTACCTTAACATACTGTGAGAAGCACATTTGTAAAGGCTGTCTCCATAATATAGAATAGGTATGTTCTAGGACAGTGTTTTTTGAATATGTTCCTCAGAACACCTACATCAGATACATCTAATTTATATTAAAAAGGGTATTTCTCAGGGCTCATGGGAAGGCACTTGCCTCCCACATGCGAGGTGCTATGTGCCATGCCCAGTGATGCAAACAAACAAAGAAACAACCCTTACACACATTTTTATGGTTATCATTGAAGCCCAGAATCCTTGAAAGGGAATCTGCCTTTTATTTTATTTTCTGGGTGTTTGTCCTGCACATCAAAATTTGAAGACCACTGTTATGACAGTGGCCAGTTAGTAGCCTGGCATGGCAGAGCACGCCTGTAATCTCAGCACTCTGCAAGGATAAAGTTAGTAGAAAGATTGCAAATTCAAGGTCAGCATGGGAAAGAAAGCAAGAAGTCTTAGCAACTTAGACCCTGTCTTAAAATAAAAAATGAAAAAGGGGTTGGGGATGTAGCTTAGTGTGAAGACCCTAAATTCAATTCCCAGTGACCACCCCCCCCCACAAAGGGAAGAAATTTGTTGTATGGATAATAATTTGTGCTCCAATGGAAAATTATGTATTGTTGAGAACACACCTTACTTCCTTATCAAATGGATTCTATGGGAGATATTATACAGCTTTGTTAAGTTGTAAGGAACTGATAGACAAGCAAATTCTGTCTAGTTTGACAAAGATTCATTTGATTCACTCTTCTGCTCCCCTTGTACAAAAAGCTGTTTTGTCAGGTGTGGTGGGGCACACCTGCAATCCCAGCACTTGGGAGGCTGAGGCAAGAAGATTACCATGAGTTTGAGTTCAGCCTGCACTACACAGTGAGACACTGCCTCAAACAAACCAGAAAAAAAAAGCTATTTTACTTCCATTTACATATTCATTTCAATATGCCTGATCTATACAGATAACTGATTTTTGAATTGGTTTTGAAAATCTGCCTAGTTACCTGTTAAATAACATTGTATCATGCTTTATATCTGTAGGACATGATAATTTTTTGAAAATTGTCTTTTCTAGCTTTCTCCAAATAAGTGAACCTAGAATTGTCCAGTACTAGAAACGTGACATCCAAATGTGAAAACTATTTGAGGGTTTTGGGGAAAGCACATTCCAGAGTTACATGTTAAAAAGTAGCAACTCCACACTTTGTCAGTAAATCCAAGCGTTAGGGCAGTCATTAGACTAAGCAGTGGTCCTTAATGCTGGTTGCACATTAGAATCATCTGGGTGCTTTAAAAATATCATGCCCGCACCCTGTCTCCAAAACTACCAGTTATTTGTTCTGATGTGGGGTCCCGGGCACAGGGCCATGCTGAGGAAAGTGATCAGTAATTGGATCCTGTTTTTACTAACAGTTCGATATTTTGTTCATCATGAATTTTTCCATTCATTGTGATTTTAAATATTGTATTAACATATTGCTTATACTTGTTATAAGATTTATTTCCGCTCTAGAATTTTGTATTCAGTGTGAGTGCTTCCTTGCCTCACCCTAATCGCAGTTGCATGGGCATCTGTACTTTTTAAAGCCCCTAACTCAGTTCCTGAGTGTTGTCTGATGTGGTGGCCCCAGCTACATGATGCTACTGTCAGCTTGAAATATTAGTAGTTCAAATTGAAATGTAGCTTTCGAAGATTTAGCACAAAGACTAAAATATCTCAATTGTGTTGAAACGAAAATATTTTGGATGTATTGGGTTAATGAAATATATTATGAAAATTAGCTTTACTTGTTCTTTTTTATGTTAAAAAATGTTGCTCTCAGAACAATTTAAATGCTCAATGTGGCTTACGTTTGTGGTATGTATTACATTTCTGTTGGACAGTGTGTACTCTAGGGCTCTATTATTAACACAAATAGAGCAAATCACTTCTAATGAGTGGTTGTCACTTCAGAATTTTATGTTCAAATAGCACTGTATTGGGAAGCGTATCAGCAGTCACCTTTCATCTATCCCCCACTTGCCAAACAGTTTCGTAGATCTGTCATTCCAAGGAACCTATGGGATATTTATTGGATTTTCCCCCCTTTTGGTAATCAAATTCTTGGTAGACAGGGATTTTTCTTTTAGTACTTTAAAATTATGACCCACTTGTCTTCTCTTTATCAGTCTTATTGCTCCTTTAAGGGCTTATCTTTTAAATGTATGTTTCAGATTTTTCTTTTTTGACTTTTAGCACTACAGCTATGATATGTCAGGTGTGATTTTCTTTATATTTATCTTGTCTAAGGTATGTAGTGATTTTTGAATGTAATTTGGTGTATTTTACCAGTTTTGGGAAATTCTTAGTGTTTATTTAAAATTGCCCTTCTCCTCTCTTTCTGAGGCACTTAACTCACGAATGATGGACCTTTTCTGCCATTTTCGTATATCTTTTAAACCTTTATATTTTCACTTTTTCGCTTTGTAATTTTGAATATTTGCTATGAAGCCATCTTGTATTTCACTAGTCATTTTTCAAGATACCCTACACATTAATGTATTAAATTATTAACTTTGTCATAATTTTAAAGTTTCTATAATTTCTGCTTACCTTTAAAAATACATTTAGGGCTTTGGCGAAATTATCCTATAATTCTAAAGGATATTCCATTATTATTTTCCTCTATTTTTAATATTAATCAGTTATTTTAAAGTCCATATCTGATAATTTCATTATCTGAGTCACCTGTGGTATTTGTCTATTTGCTTTTAATTATTTAGTCATTCCTTTTAACGTGTCTTTCAGATTTTATTGCATCCTGGTCATTTTAGATGGAACATTGTACAGGCTCTAGATGTTAATGTCCTGAAAAGAGGGTTTTAAGTTTTCTTTTGTCAGGCAGATAGAGAACTGGCAACTTTTCTTGACCTATCAAGGAAGGATTTTAGAAATTGTTGCATCTGGTCTATTTAAGGTTTTCTCCTTCTTCCATATATTTGGTCTTTTCTCTTAGTTAAGTGTTCTTACTACTGGATTTTGGCTCTTCTGAAGTTTCCATTAAAACCTTGGGGTGTTTATTAGGGCTTTTCAACTTAGCGGGAAATGAAATCCAATCTTTTTCTTCTCAGCATCATGTGGATTTTGAAGTCTTTACAGATCTTCAGCCTTCCAGCTACTGTCTTTTTTGAATTTCCTGAGGTCTCGAGATGTTCATTTCACAGGATAGGAGTCTCCTAGTGATTCAAATGGTCCCTATATACAGGTTTTTGGGTTCTTCCCTTTGATTACCTTTGCTCTAGGATTTTGACTATTAAATCCCAAACAGTTTGATAGCTACGAACTCCAGTCTCTCTCTCTCCTTAGCCAAGTAGGACTGTGATTTCTATTTGGATCTGTTACACACAATTTGGCAATGTTTTCAAAGGAAAAAATGGGAAGCATACGTCACTCACCTTACATGCTTAAGAACTGTGGTTCCTCATACATTGCTTGTTTTAGTTGCCCTTCATGCCTTTAAGTATTTATTTTATATATCTTTGTCCCACTTTTATAATCATTTTTGGTGAAAGAGTTAGTTTGATACAAGCTGCCTTGTCATAGCCAGAATAAGATACCTAGGTTTTGTTGGACATGTACAACTCTCTAAGAAAGATGAGCAGGAATCTCATCTTCCATCCAGAGAGAATAACAGAAGTAACAGGCTTACTCAAAACCCATAAAACAACTGTATTTTATTTTATATGTGGGAGATGTGAGGGCCTACACCTAATCAGCTCACCAGAGTAAACTTTATTGGCAACACATTCCCTGAGTAAACTCCAGTGTACTCCCTCAACAATATACTTACTCCCTGTGTCACTTCCTGGCTGTCAGATTCCTCATCGCAGTATCTTGCTCAGGGCTGTTTTCCCAGAAAGCATCTTAGATTAATGGTTACTTTTCTTTTTTTATCCATGTTTTTTCTCCAATCACATTTTACATTTTATTCATTGTGTAAAATTCTTATCACACTGGTTATTAGAAATCACCATATGACACAATATTTTGCTACTCATACATGAACTTTCAAAGTGATTTAATCTTTACGCCTTAGCTTCCTCATCTACAAAATCAGAATAATAATATTTACCTTTCAAAGTTATTGCAAGGGTGAAACAAAATTTGAGAAAATATTTTACAAGGTATAAAATGGTTTCAAATATAAATAGAGCTCATTATGAGTGGTCCTGTTATAGAAAGCCGATCAGACACAATTAGAAACAGCACTGAGGAGGTTTAGGAAGCACTTTATTACACTGGTGGGCTTCTGATTAGGATTGCTCCTAAAGAGCCAGAGCCCTGCCTGGCGGGATTTGGGGGCTTTTATGGGGCAAGCAAGGGGAAGGCACGGAGGTAGATTTAGTGCATTAGGACTGGAAGGTTGGGTGATATTTTGGGTTGCTAAGGGAGTTTAGACATTTTATTTTACATTGTAAGGTCATCAGTTGTACAAAGCTTGGGTTGTAGATAGGAAGAAATGTCCTGTTACATTTTAAGTTACATTGCAAGGCTATCAGTTATACAAAGGCGGTAAGGATAGGCATTACACAAAGGAGCATTTTAAGTTACGTTTTAAGGCCATCTGTTAGACAAGCCTACACAAAGAAAGGAATGTTCTTTTTACTAGGCTTGTCTGGACAGGGATACATCCACCTGATCTTGATGGGCATTCCTTGGCAGGCTTTATTTAAAATTTTAAATTCCCTTTCAGTCCAAGTCTGGCTTTTCTGATCTGGAAAGACATGAACTTAAAAGAAAAAAATAAATTATCTGCTCATCTCTCACCAT
Organism: Dolichotis patagonum; assembly: GCA_004027295.1. Lineage (NCBI taxonomy): Eukaryota > Metazoa > Chordata > Mammalia > Rodentia > Caviidae > Dolichotis > Dolichotis patagonum. The sequence continues at coordinate 11,044 of PVJX010000198.1, read as the reverse complement.
TCAAACACTGAGGGAACAGGGACACTGTAATAAATGCTCCCATTTGGAAGGGAAAAGATTGAGAGACAAACCGAAGACAACTCTGCAGCAATTCTGAAATCCCCCTGGGCTCTGCCTTCTGGGAATTTATTTCTTTTCCGTGTCCACATCTGATGTGGACATTGAGATTACACCGTCTCTAGTAATTTTAAGACATCCTCACCCACTCCCTGCCTATAGGTGGTTGAATCCAGAGGTTGTTTTAAGTCTTGAACAGAGATAGTTAAATCCAGGCTGATACTTCTCTTGACTGCTAAGTTCTCTCAAAAACTTTGCTTTCCATTAGTTACAGATACCAATAACTGCCTCTAGCATTCTTTTCCAGATACACTTCTTAGACTGTTTTCATTACTTTGTTTCTGCGTCTTTCTTTCTCTTAATTTCATGTATCTTCAGCTTGTCAGGCTTCAGTAGGGGAAGTATATCCTTTGTCTCTTTTTCTCGAGCTATTCTTTCTAAATGAAAAAATTTAATGGCTGCCATGATCTTTGTTGGATCATTACCCTGATGTACATTAATCCATTCAGAGGTCTGAATAGTAGGTTACAGTCATAACTTTAATTTGATGCTCACTGCAAGGCTGAGTTTTACTTGGCTTTTGTTTTGCAAAAACTTTTTTTATACCTCATTTTTGAAGTTTAAAGATCAGTTTAGCTTTTCCAATTTTGCAAAGTACCATATTTCTGGAATCTCTATTCCTTTTCATTTCTGCTTATGGAACTTCATGATGAATTTAGATACTTGTGCTTTTTCTACACTTTGCCAAATGCATCCAACAATGCCCAGCATACACTATTAACATATTTTCCACCTGCTTCTCTACAGCTATAGGTACATTAGGTGTATTATCTCCCAAGTTATCACAGGTGTTTGTTTTGCCAAATATTTTACCAGTTCACAACAGAATCATGACCCCTCTTGTTTCTTGTAATAGCTTCTTTGTCTGACCACTAAGCCAATACCAGAATTTTAGGTTTCTATTTTGGGAGCATCCTTCTTTAGATACTAATATCTATACCAACCATCTAGATTAACTTATGCCACAGCAATTTTAAAAATCCAGTTCTTGGTTGTTTATAATACAAAAGCTATAGCCCTTGCTATTGCTCTAGCCTTGCATGGATTGACATGGGTCTCTGATTACTGTTTACACCAAGCTGAAGGAGTCTCTGTCCCAGTGGCATTCATGATTTTCCAAGACAAAAGATATGGCAATCCTTGGGTCGCTCTGCATGGAAAGGAGATAGCTCATTTTGGCTCATATTTCATTGGCCAAGACAAGTTACATGGCCATGCCTAACTCTAGAGGCAGATCTGAGGAAGTGTAATTCAGTTGTATGCCTGGAAGGAGGCGAACCGAAACATTTATGAGCTGCCCTAATGCTTCCCACTATGGCAACACCCTGGCCCAAGGAAATGAGTGCTGGCAGTTGTGGAGCTGTTCAGGACCGTGGCACACTGCCTGTCTGTGTGTGAGACCAGCCTTGCCCCACACTGTTGCAGGCAGTAAACACCACGCCTTTCTCCATATGGCTTTCATTACAACTTCATTTCATTAGGAAACCAGTGGGGGTGTTCTGCAGTATTGCAGAAATACCAGGAATGAGACTCACCAAGTTGCTTACAAACTCAGTAACACTTTTTCTTCAGTATTCATCAAGGAAAAATAAACCCATAGGGTGATCTGATTTTCCTTTCTTTCCCCAAGACTTTGGACAAGAAATAGCACTTGAAATTTTGTGATAATAATAGGAGGGGGAAAAAAACAACGTTAAAGAATAAAAACAACAGAGGATTCTTCTTTTGCTAGCGTCAACATTGACAATATTATTAGTGTTACCTTCTGTTTCTGGAAAAAATCATTCATGTAAAATAGAACCAAGAGAACAGGCAGCAGAGGCTGCTGGAAGTTAGGTGAGGGATTTTCTCTTTAGACTCAGAATAACCAAAAGGCCAATGAAGTTTTAGGAGTCAGCTGTTAAACACATTTCCCTGCTTTTGTGTGACAGAGATATTCATAGGGGCTGTGAAGAGAAGTCTGTGCTTCTCCACTTGAAGTGCACATAAGATGTACCTAGATTTGTGGTCATATTCAGTTAGTGGGAAGTAGTCCTCAGGAGGAAGAGGCACACGGGATACTTTGGTGTAGGAGAAAGAGTCACATTTGACTTTGTGGATAATTCTGAGTCCAAGTATCAGTTTGTAATAAGCCTGGCCATGTGACCTTGAGGAAATCCTCACTGTAATCCGATAGAAAGAACACCCTCTTTCACACAGGCATGAGGGATAAATGAAAGCATGAAGTGCAAATGCACACAGTAGGTGCTCTGTAAATGCTGCTTTCTCACCTGCCCCACCCCGTAAGAGAGGAAGTGGACAGTCTCACCAGCGACAGATCTCGGGGTCTAAAGAGTTGACAGCGTATTTCAGTAAGAATACACCAAGGATGCTGCCAGAGAATTTCTAAAATTCCTTGCTGTCAAATGACTCCCTCTTAGCTCAGATTTTTACAACTGCTCTTTTGTTTTCTGATGATCCTTTTTGTTTGTAATGGATTCTTCCAGTTTCTGGATTTTATTCTCTCTTTCTCTCTCTGCTTCTGTTACCTTTTCCTTCATGTTGTTCTACTCTTGTTGCCGTCAGTCTATATCCATATTTCTCTTTCCCCCTCCATTTCCTCTTTCATCTTCTATCAATTGTTTAGCACCAGTGACCTGCAGGGGAGTCTACGAGACTGTCCTGGCTTTGTCTTTGGCGGCTCTGTGTCTGTTCTTTCGGTAGCTCTTCCTGGTGCTTCCTGACCCTAACTTGGCACCCTTCCCCTGCACCACCCACCTGCTTCCCTTGGGCCATCACAATAGATTTTTCCTACTAAAATCTGTTACTAGAAATAGATCTGATCAACTCAAGAAATAAATGTAAATGGCCGATTGAGTTTGGTGCTTTACTTTTCCCGAGAGTACAAGTACAAGCCTTTAACTCAAGAATATACCTCTAGAGATAATTTCGGGTAATACAAAATGACAGCATATTTTCTTTTGGGCAGGAGACTTTCCCTGACACATGTGCCTATTTGCAGCACTTGTTCTGCTTTGGTACTTTAGAATGAAATAAAATAGAGACAGATAAAGCTACAGTTAGATTTAGCCACCTTGTGGTATGTGAGAGTGTTTCACTTTAATCAGTTTGGGGCTAAAAACTAATTCCAAAGGGATTGTGTGCAGCAGATGCAACAATTAATTTCAGGTAAATCAGTTCAATCTGGCTTTTCCATTCTTTCTGTATTTTATCAAATTTAATGTAATTTGCAAGGCAATATGAGCTCCATTATATGTGTTTACAACCAGCATGAATCAGTCTAACCAAAGGGCCTTATTGCACCCTGACAGTGCCCTGGCAGCTTGTTGGGGACTGCCAAGTGTCAGATAGGCCATTCTGTTCACAGTTGGTCCCATGCTTAAGGACTGTATGCTTTATAAGGGCTTGTAAAAATATTTGACTCCTGAAAATTGTATTTGTTCTCAAATAGGAAAACTAACAGGGATTGGATTGACTCTCTACAAATCAAAACATTTAATCATCTGACTACTGCCCAATTATTATGTCATTATATACACATTATACTGAATTTAATACGGGAGGTGAATTTAATATGTTTGATATGATGTGGGATTTGATTTTCCACAAGTAGAACAGCTCTGAGTGTCAGAGATTTGCAAATCTGTGTCAGAGTGAAAAAACAGGAAATTGCTTCTCCAGAGGAACAGGAGTCTGCAGGCATAAAACGGAGGTCCTAGTGTAGGGAGGAGACATTCATCACAGTTGTACCCATCCAGATGCATCAGGACGAAGCAACTGTGCAGGTACCAAAAAGAGGGACACTGTTTTTAAAACCAGAAATCCTTTCTGAAGTCCTCTATATAGGTAGGAGAATGCTATGGACTGAATCATGTTACCCCCAAATTCATCAAACCTTAAACTTCTATATGACTATATTAGAGACAGGGCCTTTAAGGAGGTAATTAAGGTTAAATGAGTTCATAAGGGTAGAACTGTCACTTTTTTGACCTGATGTCCTTTTAAAAGAGACATAAGAAGCCAGGTATAGTGCTGCACACTTGTAATCTGAGTACTTGGGAAGCTGAGACAGGATTGTCGTGAGTTTGAGGCCAGCCTGCGTTATATGGTGAGACTCTGTCTCAAAAAGATTTAAGACACGCCCCCCACCCCGTGCATGCGTGCATGTGTCTATAACAAGAAGGCTGCTGTGGACAAGCCAGGATGCAGGTTCTCTCTAGGATCCAAATTTGCCATTGTCTTGGACTTACAGCTTCTAGAGCTGTGAGAAAATAGCTTTCTGTTGTTTAAGCCATGCATTTGGTGCTATTTAGCTCTGGAAGTCTATGCAGGCTATAATAGAGAATATACATTGATAAACAGCTTTGAGTGGGCTTGGGAAAGATTCAGGATCAAGAGCTGTTCCTTCCAATACCTCCTAAGTGTGGCAGGCAGCAGAAATTTGCTCTGTAAGATGGGTGTACAAGTTTGGGGATGGAATGGAACTTCCTAGTGCCAGGTGCTGCTCCCTGTGGAAATGGCTTTCTGCCCTTCCCCAAGGAGCGCTCAGTCTTAATTTGAGTATTCTCATCTTTTAAAACATATCTGCTTGCAAGGGGAGCACATAAGTAGCCACCTAGGTCACCCACAGTCCTGGTTGGTCCAGCCTTGGTGAACTGTAACCCTTCTTACCTCAAGGTCATAACCAATGCCATGTGCCTTACACATCTGGAGGAAAACATAGTGGAAAAACAGCGAGAGATTGTTATGCTTCAGCTGGGTGGTCATCACTGCGTAGCGACTGGTTTCCTGTGACTGAAAAGGCCACAAATGAAAGTTAGAGTCCGCAAAAAATACTTAAATAAACTTTTAATTTTAGAATAACTGCAGATTAACAGAAAAGTTGCAGAGATAATACAAAGTTCCTGTATCCCCCGCACCCAGTTGTCTTATTATTAACATCTTACACTGCTGTGGAACATGTATCATAACTAAGGAACCAAACCACCACATTTCTATGAGGCTCATATTTTATTTGGGTCTCAGTGGTTTTTCTTCTAATTCCATTTTTATGTCTTAGTATCCCATTTAAAATACCATATTGTATTTTGTCATTTCCTTAGGTTCCTCTGGGCTGTGAGTTTGTCAGACTTCCATGGTTTTGATAAACTTGAAACTTTTGAGGAGTACTGGCCAAATATTTTGTAGAACATCTGTTGATTTGGGTTGGTCTTAGGTTTTTCTCATGATTTGACTGGAGAAATGTGTTTTTGAGAGGAAGGACACATAGGTAAACTGAAATTTTTATCACTTTGTAGCAAGGGTCCATGCTACTATAGTTTGGGCATTGGAGGCCCATAAATGTCCAAATGTTAAGGCTTGGTCCCCAGGGCTGTGATGTTGGGAAGTGGTGGAGACTTTAGCAGGCAGAGCCTCACAAGAGGTCCCTGGGTCATTAGGGACAGGCTGGAAAAAGGGAGCGCGAGGACTTGATCTCTTCCTGGTCTTTAGTTTTGCTTTCTGGATCATGATGTCAGTAGTTCTGAGCCATCACATTCTCCCTTTTATTGCCACTCATCACCCCCACCAGAGGCTCAAAGCAGTGGGGCCACAGCTCAGGTTTGGAGCCTCTAACACTGTCAACTAAATAAGTTGCTTCTTTTTCTTTAATTATCTAAGGAATTTTGTTATAGAAACAGAAAGCTGACAAATACACATCCTGTCATACTAATATGCATGACCTGATGATGTTAACTTTTATTAGCTGGTTAGGATAGCTTCTGCCACTTCAGCAAAAATTTCACAGGTTTCTCTGCTATAAAGAGACTTTGTCCCTTTTACCGTCCTATGCTTTTTGAAAGCAAATCACAAAACCTAGTCTATGTCCTTGATGTGGCCAGTATTACAATTTTGATACTGTTTTCTTTGGGAAACTGCTGTTCTTTAACTGCTATTAACGCAAGCTATCCCAAAGAGACTAGCTCTAGATGGCTCAAAGAATTTTACTTATTTCACAAGAACATTTAAAATTTAATGTGTACAAAGTATTGGATCCTGGCAGTTTTGTAGTATGCCATTTGTGAGATGTGATATTTGCTTTTGACAGTCAGCTTTTCCCCTGCGATAACTGGAAATCTGAAGAACTGCATCAGGGCTATGACCAACCTTAGGACATACAAGATAAAGGTTCCTGGCCCAGGAACAACCAGGTTGCTGGAGTTGCACAGTGAGTTGGAACAGAAGAAGGTAAAGGAGTTGTTGTAGTCAGAGTTCATGAAGGAATAGATTTAACACAGGTCACATAATATGTAGGATTATATATTAACCCAAAGACTCAAATGCAGAAAGTACAAGAGATCTTTCCACACACCAGAGACCCAAAGAATCCAGCTGAGGGACTGGAGTTCATGGTAGTGTCCTGCACGAGTCCAACTGAAGGCCTAGAGCCTGTGACAATGTCTCATGCAAGTCTGTAGCAAGGATCTGCACCAGGAAGGCCCAAAGGTCAGTGATTGAAGCTAGAAAGTCCGCGCCAGCAGGGTGAAGGATCTGTGCCAGCAGGTGAGGGATCTGCCCTGGAACCAGGAAGCGATGCTCAAGATCAGAACCAGAGCTCCCCAAAGAGAACCACAGCCACCCTCAGCAACAGTGAGGACCCGAACGCCTCCGAGGATGAGAACAGCTGAGTTCACTTCAGGAAAACTAGCGCAACAAGCTTCTCCAGGAGAATCAACCGCACGCATCGTTGTGCTTTTATGCTGTGGGCAACGATCTTCGGGGAGGCCTTTCACACCACGCACCACGCTGACTCAGTTCAGCTGGGGGTTCTAAGTTGACCATTAGTTAATCTATCACAGCGATGCTGCTGGTCCAAAGCTGGTTGTGGGGGCAACATGACACTTGTGGTCATACTTCCGGCTCTGTTATTTGAGGTAATGCAGAGCACTAGGTCTGACAGCACCCAGCAGAAAATACTGCCCCCTACCCACTGAAACATCACGGTCATTTGGTGACATCTTCCCCTACCTGCTATCTTTTCTTTCAGCATTTATATCAAGTACTGTATCTAAGGGTCCTATCATCAGTAGCATTGCTAAGGCTGCTTTTCCCACACATAAGTAGAATCTATGTCTATAGCAATGCTAGGCTCCTGTCTGCCAACATATCTTGAATCAATACTACATTTGTAGCTATTTGTTTTTATTTTTATATTTTTTCTTTTGAAACAGGGCCTTGCTGTGTAGTTCACGCTGGCCTTGAGCTTACTATGTGACCTAGGCTGACCTTGAACTCATGGTGATCTTCCTGCCTCAGCCTAGTGCAGGGATTATAGGCATGTACCTCCATGCACACAAAGCATAAAAGTTGTAGATAGTAGAAGGCACCACGTAATGTTTGATACATGTATATATCACATACTATTTAAATCAGGTTAAGTGTATCATCTCAAACGTTTATCTTTTTTTGTGGTAAAAACTTTAAAAATCCTTTTTTCTAGTTTTTAAGAAATTCACAGTATATAAGTATTATGTGTAGTCATCCTACTATGAAATAGTACCCTATGCTTCTCTCTATCTAACTGTAACTTAATACCCATCAATCAACTTTCGTGTCTCTACTGCCACTCCTGGGGTTTTTATTTTTAACAGAAGAAAATCTAATCGAAGCCCCCCTGTACACTGTGTGTAATAGCTGTACATTGTTATCACTCTGATAATGGTGAGTCGTTCTCCTAGCTGTTCCCTTGTGTAACTGGGAGTGTTCTGGAAGCAGGCACTGCATGGGTTCTGAATCTCTGGGTTGAGATCAGTGCTCACAGGAAGGCCTTTGGTGTGTCGTGAATGAGAGAATGATAAATGCAGTAGGTAGGTGGAAAGCATTTCCCTCTGACTTAACAGACTCTTCGAAACATGTAACCCAAGGGCCTGCCAGTCAGTGTGTGTGCTATGAGATTGAAGTAGGTGATTTACAGAAGCCAAGAGACAGTCACACCATCTCCAAAGAATAACAACTCAGGACAGTCTCTCCAGTTGACCCCTGGAGGACAGTGTAGCCCTGGTGGGCTAAGCAGGAATTACTGAGGAGAAGACAAAAACTAGCGAAGAGAAACTTGCTCAGCCGACTGGGCAGCCTGAAGAGTCATAGCCCCCAGCCCTGTATGCCTTGCCATGCCAGGCAGTGCCATGCCAGGCAGTGCCATGCTCCTGCCTTTTCAACGAACACCCAGAAGTCTGAGCGTTTGCACATGGAAGTGAACTGTAAATACTGTGGAATTCCATTGTGGTTACTGAGCATGTAATTGCATGGTAATTGCCATGAATTCATGAGATAATTCCAAGGTTATTTTTGTCTCCTAAACTTGTCTTATGCTGCCATAGTACATAACCAGTATCAGGCCCCAGTTAACAGGAGACGCACGAAGGTACCTGGTCACGGGGGTCCTGCTTAATACTGTATATCTTGGGCTCAAAGCACAGCCAAAAGGTTCACTGTCCGGTAGTAACTGGCAACTGGACAAGTAAGGACAGGCGGCCCTGAGGTCTCTGTCTGTCTGTGGATGCAGACCTGAGCTTGTAATTCATAAAGAATCTGAAAGATGTTGCATGATGTTTGGCATATCTCTGAGTTTTTGCTTCTTTGCCATTGCCATCACCATCCAAGTCCAGACCTTTATTGCCTGGAATCGTGGGAGATGAAGGTGTGAGTGTAATTCTATAGCAAAAGTACGTGGAGTCTGGAAGGCCGAGGTTCAAAACCCAGTAAGACCACTTACTATCTGTGTGATCTGTGTAATCCTTGACTTCTCTAACTTCCGATGACTAAATAAGCACACTGTCCTTGGAACATCTTAGATGGTAGCTACTGTTTTTCATTGTTGGGTCTTTGACAGGATTTTGGAACCATAATAAAGGTAGTTTCTCAGGTTGTTCTTACTTTGCTGATACCCTCGTCTTCTGGGATTCTGAGTATTATCACTGTGTGGATCATTTCTCTCAAAACTTTGGATGGTCGTTTTGTTTCCGTGTCTCTTTCTTGTGTTCAAGATGAAATCTGGAGCCTGTCTTGATGGGTGGACTCTGCCCCCAACTCACTCAGTGCTAACTCCACCCTCCTCTCCTTTTCCTTCCCTACCCTGACTCTCTGTTTTTGGTTTGCGGCTGACTCTTAGCAGATGACTGGCTCTCTGTAGACCCTGTCTCATTTGCTGGGAGAGGTATTCCCCTCCTTGACACATAACGACTTCCCTACTCTTTAAGACAGCAGGTCCGTCACTTAAATGGCACCCACAGCAGGCCATGGGGTTTTTCCTGTGTATCTATTTTAATATCAGCATTGTTTCTGCGTCTCCTTTTCAACTCTGATGCTTGGTGAAATTCCTGACATATAAGTGCCTAATAAATGTTACTATAATGCTAATAAAGATGAATAAATAAAATACACTGACTTTTTAAAAAAACTTAGCCAACTCCACAGTTTCTAGAAAACAAACCAAAAAAAAAAAAAAACAAACAAACAAACCCTGTTGGATATCTCTAGTTATCTTTGATCCAGCCTGTCACAGCACAGGTGACAGGATGAGTATGTAGAGTCTTTAGAACGGTTTGTTACAAAATAAGTACTCAGTAAGTTTTAGCTATGATCACTTATTAAACTCAATAATTTCACAAATCAGATCAGTTATTTATAATAGAACTGACCAACTAACCACTAAGCCTTTTCATCAAACAAGAAATTGAATCAAGAGACCTGTGCTTTGCACATATTAACTTTATGACTTTGGGCATCTCACTTAACTTTGCTTAGATTAAGTTTCCTATTCTGTAAAATGGGTGCAATAACCCTTATTTTATCTATTTCTTATGATTACTGTGGGGGTAAAATAAACTCATGTAAATTTACAGTATAAGTTTTTATACAAATAGAAAACAGCATTCCTGAAAGGCTGTTTTACATAATCTACTCTCTTTTGATGCTGTACAGTTCAGTTAGATTTGCCAAAGATCGAATAAGAAATCACAATTTGGAGATAATCTATTGAAATTACCAAGGCATATGTCCTTTGATTCAACAATTCCATGTTTTGGAGTGTGGAATTGGATACAAAATGTGTACAAAATAATATATATAAAAGTAATTCACTATAGTACTGTTTGTAATATGAAAAAAAGCCCAAAAAATCTACCAACAGAGGAAAGGTTAAATAAATTATGGAATATTCTTGCAATGGACTATGTTGCCATTTAAAAGAAACAAGAATGTTCTTAATGAACTGGTACAGAAAACTGCAAAGAAAAACAGTGAGATTCAAAACAGCTCCATGTATGTATTATAGGCTGAATTTTGGATATAAGAGAAAAGAGGAACCTTCTATTTATTCATTTGTGCAAAAGGTGCTCTGAAAGGATGCACAGACACTGAACAGGGTGGCTGTCTTTGTTGGGGGGTGCGGGGCAATGGGAAGGACTTGTCATCCATCCAAAGGACCTGCCTTTTGAGCCACGTAAGTATACTACATACCTCAAGAACTTAAATAAGGATGCCATTAAATGTGACTTAGAAGATAAGAGCTGTTCGTACCACAGTGATTTATGTGCACCCATGTTTATAGCAGCACAATTTGTAATAGCCAGATCTTGGAAACAACCTAAGTGCCCATCAACTGAGGAATGGTTAAAAAAGTTGTGGCATTTTTATACAATGGAGTACTACTCAGCTATAAAGAATGATCACATCAAGATATTTATAAACAAATGGACACGACTTGAGACCATTCTCTTAAGTGAAATAAACCAAACTCACAAGGGTAAATACCATATAATCTCCCTAATATGAGATTTGGTAAGAGTATATAAGACTTTATGGTAAGCATGAGGCCCCATCTCATAGCTTCGAAGTCTTTCAAAGTTTTAAATCATCAGTTGGAATGGTGTTATCCTGTTTTGTTTGA